>VXBB01012451.1:178-22804 GCA_013399915.1 Illadopsis cleaveri
TCTTGTGAGGGGAAGAGGAGGGGCAGACACTGATCTCTTCTCTGTGGTGAACAGTGACAGGACCCAAGGGAATGGCCTGAAGTTGCACCAAGGGAGGCGTAACTTGGATATTAGAAAAAGGTTCTTCACCCAGAGGGTGGCTGGGGACTAGAACGGGCTCCCCAGGGAAGTGGTTACACCACCAAGGCTGATAGAGCTCAAGAAGCACTTGGACAGTGCTTTTGGGCATATAGTAGGGGTGGTGCTGTGCTGGGCTGGGAGTTGAATCCTTGGGGATCCCTTCCAACTCAGAATATTCAATGATTCTGTGATTTTGTGAAAATATCTACTTTCTCCTAGAAACAGGAAAATAAAATAGCAAGGTCCATAATCAAAAAATGATACAGAGGGACAAACTATTCAGTTTAAGGTATAAAACTCTTAAAAAAAAAAAATAAATAAAAGACTATATGGAACACATATTTATCTGGAAAAATAAATAAGTCCAAAATATTAGCAAAATAGGAAGTGAACATCCAGTGACATTATGTCTTTTGCTTTATTTGCATTTATGATATGAATGTACTCTCCTCTGGCTTTGTGAAATTGTTCTTCCTGTGACATTATGATTAAACACTGTTTCAAGAACTGTGGTTATACTGCTCAAATCCATCATGAAGGCAGTGTGACAGCACAGAAAACTGCAAGGTTCCCTGCCCTCAAGCCAGCACTCTTCTCTGGTCTTTTTACAGAAGAACACCTGAATTATGCTCAAGCTCTTCACTTATTACCTTTCCAGTGAGCTTGAAACAGTGATAACAGCTATTAAATAAATGAAGAGTAAAATGTTGAGATGATTGCTGCATGAAAAAGGTCTGGTCAACCTGACAGGCTCTGTCTAAGTCGTTCTTCCCCTGGATACAGAGATGAGACCAGTAATTGAACTCAGCTTTTCCCCTCCAAGTTCTATCTCATAACAATACGGGAAAATATAAGGAATGAGAAAAAAAAATCTTTAAACAGGTTACTTCCTGAAAACAGGGCATTAATGAAAAAAAAATCATCTGCATAGAGGCAGAGTAATGACTGAAGATGTGATAAACAAACACTTCTTATTTTCTAGTATGATAAATTAGCATTAAGCACATGTTGATCTGATGTGTAAAGCCTATTCTCACTTTTAACTTTATGGGTGATATTTTTAGAAACATATAGGGGCATGTTTTAAAAGGGTAGTTAAACTTTTGTTCTGCATACTGTTGCAAGGATTAACTATTAAACAAGTTAGAATTCTTTAAAAAATAGACATGTGACTGACTGATACAGACCCTGCGGCTCATAAACACAAGGGGTTTTACATATTACCTGCCAAATTGAAAGCTATGTTTAAAAGATTGTGTAAAGAGTCTGTTACCTGTACTGTAGATCAAATCAATGTTCAAATACTACTCAGTGCTCAAAGCAGGCCAACTGAAGCTGAGGATAAGAAGGACCAGGTTCTTGGGTTTGGCTATGGTGGTGCTTCTAAACTATTTTTATAGATCCATCAAGTGCTGAACCACTGTTTTTTTTCTAATGTACTTCAAGTCTATCCACGTCTTTCTTGGGTCAAGTAGCTGACAAATCAGCAAACTAATCTATGTCAATCCTTTCACAATATACAGCAGTATAATGTATGAATGCCTGCCTTGATTCTTGATGAGATCACACTTTAGGACTGTTTACTTTAAAGAAGTATCACATTTTTGTGCCATTTTGTGTTTTCTAAACAGGTCCAATCAAAACTCTTATATCACATTTCCAAAATTTTAAAACATTACTTTGTTAGACATTAGCAAACATACATGCTCTGGACTCCCACACCCTTTCAAACATACATGCATATATTTTTTTACATTTATTAGTTCACTGTCCACATGTCACGTTAAGCATTGAACATTCCAGCTTTTCTTTACTTAATGAAAGCCAGGAGGAAAATTTTGTCTTCAATAGGCTACAATACCATTTGAGGTGTTTACTTTGAAGATAGAAAAACCCTAAGGAAATAAAATTAATTTAGGCAGTGCACTTAAATGCTTTAAATTACGGAGGCACCATTGCAGTTTGCTTTTCCGGTGCTATCTCAGCTATCAGATCAGACCCATTGAGGCTAATTTGCCACATGAGACTTTGAAAACCTTTTCTTTCTATCATTACTTAGTACAAACCCTGTTATAGTTCAAGACTAAGTAAAAATTCCAATAAATAGAATTACATCTATCCTCCCCCTTTAACATCATTTTCCTGAAATCTGCAATTTGCACATCTTACTAATAATTTGGTCTTCCATTTATTACTTTCTAGAATTGTTCTTTACTTAAAAATATGAGGCTCCTGTTCAGTATTACACCAAAGTGAGGTCATTAAATGAAGTGCTAAAAAATGTATTATGTAAATACTTGAAAGGGATAGCAATAATTATCAGAAAATACTAATATCTTTAGAATAAGCTAATTTTTTTTCTTATGTATATATACACACAGTTCACTATGCAATCTGTGGATTTCTCAGATTTTCCTATTATTCACCTAGAAGTTACCAGCTGACATTTTCCCAGTAGAAAATGTACCCAAGAAATTATGTACAAGAGAAGACAAATGGTGAGAAACCTATAGAAAGAACACCAACCATTCATGTTCCAAGGCAACACAAATGAATGTGCTTTGTGAGGTAACAAAGAACCATAGGAGTATAAAATATTTTGTAGCACTTGCTTCCTTGTGCAGTAAATGTGGGTTTATGGCATCCTCATTACCAACCCCATCAGCCTGCACCTCGTCTGTACAAAAATATTTTATGCAGATTATTTGAAAAATTAAAATAATGCACAGGAAAATAAAAGGAATATAAGCAAAAAATTCAAGGACATTTTTCAGGTTTGATATACTATCAATAGTTGCAGACACTCCAGAAAAAATGTCTACACATAAACCTTCATATATTTGATTTACAAAGATGACAATTTAATACTGAATAAACCTAATGGTTCCTATCAGGGGAATTACAAATAACTTGTAGAACAAACACAGTAAGAAAACGAACTGGAGATTTACTTGTAAAATTTCATTAACACAGTGCCAGAATGTTCTCATTTGATGCATGCTCTATAAGGAGTACTTCCTATCAAAAATAAAACAAACCTGAACTAAATGAGAGAACAGTAATGATGTTATGTTGCTCTATTTATATATTCGTATTGTGCAAGTAAAACATTCCAATGTTTATTGCAATAGTGTATGCGTATATGTGTATGCAAATTGTTTGTGTATTGTATGTGTATGCAATATGTGTGTGCATGTGTATGCATGTGTATGCAAATACTCAAGAGTAATAAAAAATACATTGATTTGAATTTGTTACTATGTGGAAAGAAAGTGTCTTGTATTTAGGTATATTTAATGGATATTCAGCTGTGGCTCAGGAAGACTAATTCATTCTGTTTAATAAAGTTGTTTGAATCCCTTTTACTATGAAGAAATTGAATGTAGATATTTTGTGTGTGTGTGTGTGTAAGAATGTGTCACAACATTAACAGGTGCATTGTTTTTGAAACAAGAGGACTAAAAGTCAAAGAGTGATCAATTAGGGTAATAGTCTTAACAATGTATCCCGCTCAACATTTGCTGGACTTGCAAGAGGAGGCAAGGCCATTGCTTGCAAGCGCTAGATGAAAAGAGTGCGAGAAATTTGTGTGCTTGAGGCGGTGATAAGAAAGACTGTTATGACCAAGGCTAGCCCTGTGGCTCAAACTGTGACCAAGAAGCCAGTGATTATCCACAAGAGGACGGGGTAAAATGTTCAAACGAGAGGAAGACTTGTATTACTTCATCATGAAGACCACCGACGACCACCAGAGGGCATTGTGCAGGCATAAAAGACTGACAAGTCATTTTAATACGAAGTGAGACTAGATGGAGTTAGGTGATAAGTATGTATAGACAAGTTAATGCATATGTAACATTTTAGAAAATAAATAGAGAAAGGTGACTCTTTGGAGGCCCTCATGCCTTTGGGAACTATCCTGCATCGCACCCAACACCTATAAAAATACATACCTACTCTTCAACCAACTCTTAGTTGTGGAGTCTTTTTCCGCAAATCAGTTATGCTGAATACTATTGTAATTACATTAAGAAACTATGAATAAAAACTTACTGTTTTGTTCCGGTTAAAATTAAAAGTTTACATTTCAGCTGATCATTCTTTTATCAGTTTCTAAGCTCCATTTAAATTATTAAAATCATTAGGATTTTCTATTTGAACGCTGTATACAAATCTTTTGCTTTCTGAAAGTATATAAAGTGAAAAGAAAGAAAAGATTAAAGCTAAACCAGAAAAAACATACAGTTGGAGATCAAAACAGAAAAAAGAAGAAACTGAGGCAGATCAACATGAAAGGACAAATCACAGGGGAGGAAGGACACAGTGGAGGAATTCAAAGATCATGAGCAGCTAATAAAATTCTTTACGAAAAAAGCTGGAGGAAACGACCCAACACTCAGCAACAAGTGAAGTATGTGTATGGCAGTGGTTGGATAATAAATGCCAATGAAGAAAGTGAAACCGTATATGGGTTTTTTAATAGCTTTGTTTTCCCACTTTTTAATCTTGAAAGACTATCTCTGGTAACTGGAAAACAAAAAGGCGCTTGTGTGTTAAACAATTTTGAGGGGGAGGGGGTGTATTTTTGAGTAGGGGATTGTTTTAGTTATAAAATAAAGGATGGAAAAATGAATAGCCTGGTTTTGTTTTGTAAGACATAGGAGAAAATAATGAAGAAGTTTTCAGATACACAGTCTGGCAAAGTGTATATATGAAAAAGGCAAACACTTTTGTTGCATTAAGTATTCAACTAAAGAGTCACAATAATATAGTTCTGATCCATGCAGATACAGAAGAAATATATCACAGTGAAAATATTACATTTTGCTTTCTTTTGAAAGGGTCTTCAACTTGGTAATAGAACATGATGAAACAGATGCATTAAAACTTTTAAAATGGCATACCTTTTTGTATTTAACAAAATCATTTTGATCACTTTGAAGTTTTTGATTTTTGGGTTGGTTTTGATTTTTTTTGTTGACACTTTTTTTGGACATTGAAACTGTTGTTTGCCTTGAGCATTGCATTACCATATAATACATACCAACTGCTTGTCTGAATTATGGACTTATTGTAAAATCAAAGACGATATCATAGCAAATATACTGCTAAGTCTCCTTCTTCAGCTTTTCCATTCTTTCATGCCTGTGCCTAGCTTCTTTCCAGAAGTCTTTACCCTCTAAATTGCCATTTCCAACTCAATATGTCATACTTAGATCCATATGAGGCTCATAAAATTCACATCCTACAGGTAAATCTCAGTAGTGTGAATCTAGCTGATATCCTGAAAGCAAATATGAGACACTGAAGACAGATAAGGCTCAGTAGTTATTCTCGTTTGCTCAAAAACAGCATGGAAGGAAGGTCAAAGGGAAGATAAGTAATAAGAAATAATAACTGTCAGCCTGTATTTGTGACAATGACCTTACGAGAGAAAAAATTTAAGTGTTTGGGTTTTTTTGGCAGTTCATGTTAGAAATGCTCTGAGAAAAATAAAGCAAATACCACAGGAAATAACACTAGAGGCATTCAGATTGTTTCTTCAGTAAGCTTTTCTTGCCAACCAGGAAACACAGTATTTTCCTGCGTGGCAGGAAATTTGTGCTTGGATGCTTTCATCATTAGATGAGTATTGCTCCCATGCATCCATCTTCCATCACTATCCCCAGTTTGAAGAAAACAAGAGTCAAAATTTCTTGTAATTAATGCTCAAATGAGACATTTAAATTCAATATAGAAAGTGGTTTTGATCTGGGTTTATCAGTTTCACTAAAAGGCTCAGTCTCAGAAAAAGATGTACTAATGTAGAAGAGATTTTCTTGCACAGTTTTACTTAAGTCTGGTATAACCCCAGCCCAAAGTGGGTTCACTTCATTCAGCATATGGCCATTATGGGACCCTTCCCATTCACTCTGTGTAGGATATCCTTCATCTAAAGTAGCATATTTTCTTCCATACCACCATGGATATAATAAATCTTACAGGCTGAAATTCTGGATGTCTGAATCCCCTTTGGTTCTGATACAGTAAGAGCAAGCAAAGTCCAGCATTGATTTAGTTGGTCAGTCTCCAGTGGACTGCTTTGGGAGGAGGTGAAACACTGTTTTGACTCTACTGACTATTTGACAGATGTACATCAAGTATAATCAGAGAGTTTGGACATGCAGCACCCATATGTGCAAATCAGATTCCATTCTACATGTCTTCAGTGTTGAAAGTGTCTTCTGTTCCAGCCCTAACATCCCACTCACATGTTTTGAAAGGTAGAAATATCAGCATTGTTAGTAAAAATCATAAGTTCCAATAAGTATACACAGAACACAAAATCCATCACAAATATAGGATTTTGAAAAATAAACTGTGTTTGTTTTTTTCACAATGTATGTATTTTTTTATAATAATTGTATGTATATGGAGTTCTGTGTTACAATTTATGTACATGAATTCAAATTGAAGATTGACATATACTGTATTGAGTCAGTTATTATAAGTACCTTTTGCACATTATACCAAAATATGCAAACTCTTTTGGGTTTTTTTGAAATGTATTTAAGACTTACAAAACCAAGGCTACCCTAGAAGACTTGTACAAGATTTTAAGACATTGAAAGTTAAAAATTTCATCCTTAAAGTGTACCACGAGTTTTCTCATGTAAATGCTAGATATTTTGCGTTCCAAAATTGTAATCCTCCATTATGAAAGAGTTAAATAAATACAGAAGCCTATTTCAAGGCAAGAAGGAACCTAACCAGTATTTGTTTACTTCACTACTAGGAGCTTAATAATTTTAATTTTAAACTATGTGAATTCTTTGTCAATGATGCCATAGACCCCTAGAATCAAAGATACTCTTTCAGCAAATAAAAAGAAAAAAGCATGTACATTCTCAGATGGCACAAAACTTTAACACTGTATGAAGGAGATAAGAGAATAAAAATTGCTTTCATTTTCCACCTGCAATGGGAAATAGCTCTTTCAGAAAGGCATTACTGTATTTGTATAATCTAGATGGCACAGGATGCACAAATGAAGCAATCTGAAATTCACGATTGTCCTTCACTCTATTAAATCAATCCGAATCATTGTGAAATAGTAATTGAATAAATCACTAGCATGAAATTGTATGTTGCCATGAATACACAAAACTTTAGTGAAAGTAGTTCTTAGATCTACATATTTTTGATCCTCAAAATGTCTGCAACTTAAAAAGCTGACAGAGAGTAAGAGAGGATAAATTCTACAGATAAAAATCAATTTATTTATGTTTATGGTAATAATCTCTTAGGGATGAGCTATCTGGTGCTCAGCAAGAGATTTTTCCCCAGCCAGGATACAGTTACATTGCAGGTTCTGTAGATGTTACCTCTTTTTTATGTGTGGAAGGATGATGTGATCAGCCATTTGGAGGGACAGGAGCCTTGTCCACAATGAAATTTTGAAGAAACAAATTATTTAAGGGCACATTTTCAAAAATCCCACTCTAATATTAAGCCTCCTAATTGGACAAAACACAGATTCTGAATTCATTGCAGAGTATTATATATGCATAAGCTATTTGTATGGAAGACCAGTGTCACTAACAGATCATATCTGAGCTACCACAAACTTTTGAAACAATCTGTGAATTAACAAGATAATCTCACTCAAACCCCCTGCATATTATCATATGCTACCTAGTAAGACTGCTCTTTTAGAGCATATTGCAAGAATGAATTATCTTAAATTATCTCAAAATCAACTGTAACAGTATGTGAATTCCCTAGGTGTGAACTGGGGAAAGATCTCCTGAATAGAAATGTTGTCTTGGAGTTCCCCAGTTATGTGCTTTGAAAGACAACCAATCAGAAATACCATTTTATACCAACATATTTATACCAACATATTGAGGACATAATCCAACTTTATAAAAATACCTGAGAGCTCAGACCTATAAAAATGTATGTGAAATTTCCCACTCTCACTATAATTAATTTCAATGCCTTCAGTTGTGGCAATTGTAGTGAATAACTTTTACTTTGTATAGAAGAAGGAAATTGCTAGGCTCAAACAATGTATCTGTGCTTTGTACAGTGCAGAATGTGCACCCTTCAATAAAAAAACCCTGTAACTGGGACACAGTCTTTATTTACCAGGTCATTAAACTTAGTATTATTGCAGCCCATAGCACATCTACTATATCACAATCAGCAATCTGTCAGGAAAATATTGGGAAAAATTAGGTATCATTGCTGAAGCACCAATGCAATAATACAACAAATCTTGCCATCCAATGGACACTGGAGTTGAAAAACAGAGCCATAAAACAGTGTTACCATAAAACACAGTGAAATCAGCAGGAAATCCAAGGTAGTAAGTATTCACAGTCCGGAGAAGGAATTGAAACAGCAAGGGGTAGAGGCAAGGTTAGTACATTAACTAACCAGATTATACTAACAGTAAGAAAGAGGTAAAGAGAACACATTAGTAAGTCCTCAAAGGGTTTGAAGTAACTGATTCTAGAAAGCCAAGAACTTGTATAACAGAAGAGCTAAAACAATGAAGAGTTGTAAAGAATTACGGCATGTACTTGACACAGTCAGAAGAGCACCATAAAGTTGTATTTGCAAGTATTAAAAGTCTAATAAATGACTCAGTAGGATGCTGATCACAAGCTACAACAGTGCGATGCAGAGGAAACAAATAAATCAAGGAAGAAAATCAACTTTCTTAAGCAAGAAAATCAACTATTCAAAAGAAGCAGGAATACCTTTGAACAGGAGAAGACTCAAATTCAGATTTCTGTGTCGGTCAGAAAAAGGCAAATAAATGTTAGAAAAACATTTAACTAAAAATTATTTGATATAGTTGGCTAAGACCTAGAAATATCCCGCTGTCTCCATAGGATGTTGAAATTTGTTTTTCTTTTGAGTTTGCATTAAAAATCTGCCCCCACATCAGCACCAGAATGCAAAATTTGGAAAATGTGTCCATTAAAAAAAAAAAAAAAAAAAAAAAAAAATCCGGGTTATTTTTTNAATAAAAAAATCCAGGTTATTATGTTTTGGGGTGGGGGTTTTGGGTGTTGTTTGTTTTTTCTGGTTTTTAGTTTGTTTTTGATTTTGTTTGGGATTTTTGGGGGAAGGAGGGAGGTTGGAAGGAAACCTCCTAGGAAACCTCCTTAACTGCATCATCCTCTTCAAACTGAACTGAATGTTATGTTGAGAGACAACACTATCTTATCTTGCAAAATTCTATTTGCAAACTAACCTGATAATAGGCCACAAATTCACTTTTAGAACAAGTCAAAAATAATTTATGATACAGATTAACAACATGTCATAAGCTGTCTGCCTCCTTGGAAAAGAAAATCAACAGGACCCTAAGCCTTCTGATAAATATTTTCAAATCTGCAAGCCAAAAGAGTAGATTCCTCAAAGTAATTTTAAAATCAGACCTTCAATATACAGTTCAACTTTCAAGAGTTCTGTCATTCTAAACTGCAAGAAAAGCCAAGGGTGAAATTCTGCAAAACTCTTAGCATATCTTAAAATAATTTTAATGTTTTGGAAACTTGAAAATTGTTTTTGTAATTGATTTTTCTGAAGTTCATAGATTTCAAAATACTAGCAAGATTTTTTATTTTTTTTAAAGAAGCAGGGTTCCATTCAATCTGACAATTTTTAAAGTAAAAGGATTTTCTTTCACATCTTTTATTAACTGAAAGGGTGTGTGTTAACTCCAGATGCAGCTGTTCAGGGATAGAAATCCCAATACTGATGAACATGATGTAGACTTTATGTGAAAGCAGCCTAACGATACTGTAAGCCTTAAATAAGTTTGATTTTAGGACTTCACATTTACAGTCATCACGGTCCTAAAGCAACTACAGTCTTTCCAAGAGACATCAATTAAGAAAATTCTTCCTTAGTTGCACTGCTAGACAAATCCAAGTTCAATAAAAAGACAACTCATTCAATATTACCCGTCTTGTTGAAAACGAAAGACTTAAAAGTTTTGTCTCTTTTTCTCAAACTGTGATTATCAGTGTCTGTGAGTGTGTCTCTTTACCTTCCACACAGCTGGATGTAACATGATTTTTTTCTGGGTGAAAGCTCCAAGTGTTTACTGAGACTTCTTAATTTTGAACGTAACATAATTTCTCTGTCTGGGTGTGCAATTCCTCCTGTGTATTTTTCTATCTGATGAACTAGTGACCCGCCCACAGAACACTACTTAGGACTAGTGTTTTTTCAAGTCCAATGAACATGATAATTAATTAATCCACACCAATCTCATTAAGTTCTGTGCTACTAAAATTCAAATTTCACTGAGAAAGATACATTGTATAGAATGAAGAGAAGTTGTGCATTGCTGTAGTAGATGGGGTTTACTGTTTTTTTCATAGATAAGTCTGTCTCCACAGAAAACATACACTGGACAGTTTAATATCATAGTACCAATTTTTCTACTATAGTTAAACCACCTTCATTTTATTATAAATATGAAAAACACTCAATTAAATTTCTGAAAACTCAGGGAAAAAAAATAAAATTTACTGAATAAAGAATTCATTAAGATGTCGATACTCTCTTCTATTAGCAGGAATTTAACTTTTTTTTTAAATGCACATTTAATTTTTCTCTTACAAAAATATACTGTGTTTTGTGAAATCGACAACACACTACAGAATATTAATTTTAGTAGATTAAATTTTCAGACATTTTTCATAATTTAAATGATTTACTATATTTAAAAATGCAAAGTAGTTTAATAATTTCTATGAAATGCAATGATTTTAAAGTCCAAGGCCTTCCTGGAGAGATCTTCACATCTAATGACTACCCTAAATAAAATATAATAGTTCTAAATAACAATTCTAAATAACAGTTCTAAATAAAATATAAACAGCTTTTTCTGTTCAGCAAGAAGAACCACTGCAGTAAAATCTTTCTCAATATAGTTTTGCATTTTGCCTGTTTTTCCTGAATAAATATTTTTACTGAGCCACACTGAATCCTCTTTAAGAAAATAAAGTGAACTTAATTAATTTCACAAAGCAACAGTATTTACATCTCAAGAATATGCTATAAAAGCATGCAGCAAATTTATCTTTTCTGCAGCTAAACATTTTCACTTATTTATGGTAAGATAAACATTTTTTCCTTAACTACTTTAAAGAAGTCAAGAATAAAGTCTTCCAAAAAGCTGCATGGGAAATATATGTTTTGTAATTATGAAAGTACATATAGATTGCATTCCCTGACATAATGTAATTAATTTATTCAGCATTTCATTACACAGAAGTACAATAAAAGTAAAGTCTTCAACTTTTTTTAACCCCTGTAGCTAGGGGGTCTCCTTCCTTTACTGATTTTGCAGAAAAACAGTAAAAATACTCAGTAGTGACCACTACCTTATGCTTAATTAGATGACTGATTCATAGTTATGTATTAAGAATCGTTACTGGAAAAGAATGGATTGAAACAAAATTAAGTAGGTAGCAAAACAACTAACAACAGCTGTCAAAATATTTACGTGTAATGTCCCAGTTTTTATGCCAAGAAATCTTACCTTGAGATTCAACAGTGATTAAGTATCAAGATACAACCTGAAAAATTCACTATTAACCCATTGTGCAATGTGGAATTTTGATTATGACTATCTGTATTTCATTAAAAACTGTATCTAAAACTTGAAAATTTTAGTTAGACCTATTACTCTGAGTGGACATTTTCATATATGCTACTTTTTTCCCTCTAGCACCCGGTGTGTTTTTGTAACAACTTTACTTCGTTCCTTTTTGTGTTTAAATGAACATACAGACTTGCATGTGTTTGTGCATTTCTGCAAATATATATGAGATATTTTTAAAACAGTTCCAAAACCCTACCATTTCACACAAGACAAGAGAAAAAGCATACCTTTTCTGGATCAGTTGTTGTAATGACCCATACGCAGTGTGCATTGTCTTCATATTGAACTGGATAATTTGGTGATGTGATAATGCCACTCGGTCCACGTAAATTAGAACCACATGTTCTAGCTAAAATGATAACCAACAAATCAGATTGCTTTAGACTGGATGCTCTGTTTAAAATAAATATTATCAAATTGCCACAGTATTAGCAACAACTTGCCATGAAAGTATTACTATGCTGATATATTCTATAACAATCTACTCTTAAAGATATTTCAGCTAGACAAAAAAAAAAAAAAAATCCTGAAAATTTACCTACAGAGGTAGGAGAGAGATTTACCCTTTCCAAGTGGATGGAGGGAGCCTTCTACCCATGAATGTAAGAAGGGCCAGTATGTGTTCTCCTTCATGATTTCCCCATGACTTGGAGAAAGAAACATATGTATCACAATATTTATGTAACTGTATGTCCTTAACCTAAACATGACCTTCTGTGATGTCTTAGCTCTTTACACATAAGGAAATTAAAAAGAAAAAGATATAAAATGGTTCTAGGCAGTATGCAGACTTCAGTAAAGCAGATTCAGCTGTGAAACCATGACAATCTCTCTGCCACATTCAGCAAATCCAGATAGTCAGCATTTTGAAAATACATTACTTAACATATTCAGTTATCTTCTAAAGACCATTAATGATAGATTTTGCAAGAGTATTCAAATTTCTCAAAATATTTCAGTATCTGGAAGCATTTTAAAAATATTTAGACAAATAATTTTCAGCAACACAATTATAGACCTCGGAATATCTCAAAATGTCACTGCCATGTTTGTGGTACTATACCACTATATCTTCCACTACCTTCTGATGTAATTTAGCCCCTTCAGTTATTTAAGTTTCAGCACAGGCAAGAAGAATTACTAAATTCTTTAAAAACTTGGAAATTCTTTTCCTGAATATTAGAATAAAACACCCTACATATTTGTGGTACTTTAAAAAAAATTAGTTTTCATCTTTGTCTGCGGCTGCCTCCATTCTAAAGGATAAAATATGACCATTTCTTTACTTCATGAACTGCTGGGAGGAAGCCTGATCTTCTCCATAAATAGAAGTGTGACTGGTACAAATACAAAAAAAGGTACAAGATGAAAAGAACTATCACACTTTCTATCCCTCCATCACAGCACTTGGTCCTTTGCTCTGATGTTAGAGACTAGACTTCAAGAACTCATTATACTTCTATGACGAGATTGATCAACTAAGACTCTATTTTCACTGAAAATGTGTATGTATGCAGGCAGATTGGAACAAGATGATCTTTAAATTCCCTTCCAAGCCTAATCATTCTATGATTCCATGTTTATGATAAAAACTGTCTTAATAGCCATCCACCAATTTAAGTCTCAGACACATTACATGGAAATCTTCTGTTACAATCCCAATAGAAGTCTGAAAAAACCCCCTCATCTACATAATAATATCTATGAAGGCATCATTTAACAGTTATTAAAAAGGTATCTGTAGTTGATGTGGAAAAAAAAAAAAAAAATCATAGAATCACTTAGGTTAGAAAAGAGGTCTAGGTTTACTGAGTGTAAGGCTTAACTTACCACTGTCCAGTCCATCCCTAAACCATCTCCCTAAGTGTCACAAAAAACTAATCACATTTAAGTATGCTACACTATGCTGCCTACTAACAAGAGAGAAAGCTTGGCATGGTGCCGCTGTATTAAGCAATCTATATTCTTTCAATTGAGGGAATAACAAGGACAAATTAATGGGATCTGAAGTACAGGACATTTTCTTTCTAGTAACTTGCAGAAATACCATACCTAAGAACCATAACTGGCACACAATCTGTTACTTTGTTTTCAATCCCTCCTGCCTAAGGTCTGCTACAGCAGAAACTAATCCAGAGGTACAACTTGTAGCAATAAAAAAACCCAATTGGTCCCTGTTGCAGCTGTCCACAAAGAAGAAAGGCTAAGAAACATCTCCCTTGCAGAGAGATTTTTCAGTCAAGCTGTTACTCTTTTACCTTTCTACTATTCACACTTCCAAGAAAAAGTTAAAAAGCATGGGGACAAGAAAAGGGTAAAGGCAAACAAGAGGCTCAATTGAAGTTCAACCCAGAGGTCTGTTTAGGAAATGGAGTTATTGCAAAAGATTGAATAAATAATGTTAGATAACTTTGTATACTGTCTACAGAAGACAGGAATGGATTGTTGTAAGTTTTTTGTGTGGAATTCAAGGAAACTGGGAGCGTTTACATCAGCACCGTGCAGTTTCCAAGGGCAGTTTCTGGGGCCTCCCACCACTCCCTGCCCATGACCCAGGTGTGGTGCTGGGGTGGGCCTGGAGCTGAACTACCACCATGAGCAGACCCCAGTAGTGCTGGGCACCCTGGGACCCCTGCCACTGTTGTGCCCTTTCAAGTAATGTCATGAAATGGCCAAGAGCAAGATGGTTCCTGTGACTTTTCATCAGATTCCTAAGTTTCGAGCTTTGTTGATCACCATTCTGGGGTAAACGCAAACATGAGCTTCTTCAGTAAGTCTTGTACTCTTGAAGTCATTAAATTCACAGTAGTCATGTGCAGTTTATCAGCTTTTTCACTTTAAGTTGATTATAATTTAGAAAGTGTGATAAGTACTTCTTTGCACTGTGTATGTTATTATTTTTAATTGGTGCTTATATGAGCACCATGAATACTGGCATCTTGGAGGTCAATAAAGGAATTGGGAATAATACACTGCATCTTTCAGTCCTCACAATCCACAAACATTCCCGTCATAATAGTGACCAAGAATTATGCACCATTGAGAAGTGAAGCACACGTGTGTTTATACGAGTTGAGAAAATACAATATGTCAGCAGGAGAAAAAAAATTACGAAATAACTACATAATGAAAAATTTCTAGAGAACTGCATGAGTTTTATATAAATGAGATTATGTTTTAGCTCATTCTTGAACAAAAAAATGTCTAAGTTCAGGTATTACAAATCCTCCAGTGTTTCTTAAATCAATGTGATTTGCTGCCCTGGTAACTGGCATTTTGGTGTAAGATTTTTTATGTACTTTGATCTACTTCAAAATTACAATAAAAGTATCTCTAACACTTTGTATGAATTATTTTTTTCTTTTCCAATTAATGGTGATGGTTTGCCCTGTTTATCCTGGCTAGGTTGTCTGGTTCTAGGAGAATATAAGGCAAGCACATTTCATAGGTAAAGGCTCTCATTGGCATGTACAATCTAAATGTGTAACCTGAAATATTTTTTCTACTGAGATAAAAAGTTCTGTACATAGGGATCCATTCTTTATTTTTTCCTCTACAGCTCACTTCTGAGGTACTTTGACAGCATTTATATATTTTTCTGTGTTTTTATTACAGAGTGTAGATTGCAATGGAAAAACATACAAAGTAACAAAAAGCCACTTCCCCTGTTCATCCATAAAAGTGGGGCACACTGGAATTTAAAGCAGGAGGGCCTAAATGTGAAAACATTTAGAAATGTTAGAAATGTTTTATATAAAGTTGAGCAAAATAGGTGAATGGAAAGGAATTTTCTGAAAAATCAGGACTAGGTAAATATCTGGGACTGATAGGAACATTGTATGATTGTGAGAATCTCATATTTGGAAATTAATTTTGGAAAAATTAACATTAACCTAACAAATTAGTTCTACTTAAGGTAAGTTTATTGTGACAAAAGGAAGATTAAGTGGAATGAAAACTATTTAAAGGAAATTAGCTCCCTAAATTGATACTCTTTCTACACATTTGATTGCATGCTTCAAGCTACAGAAAAATCTTTGTATATTTATAATTATATACATGACATATAGTTCCCTGTTTTAGTTTCCTTAGTTTTGAGTTTCACTGCAGCAGAAACTACAAATTATTCTTCCAAAATTCCAAAGAATAGCAGTTACCTCTGCAAATTGGCCTGTGGTCACTCCAGGCAGCCAGTGTATCTGTCACTCTCTGACAAGTGATGCTCTTAGAACCTTGCAGCACGTAATTGTCTTCACAGGAAAACTGTACACTTGCACCCACCCTAGGGGAAAAAGGGGAGAAAGAGGAAGTAATTAAATATATTTTAATATAAACATCCCCAAACAAATGTAAATATTGCCAAGTGACAATATTTCAAGATCCAGAAAAAGAAATTAAGGTGTAAAAATCTTCTCTATCAATATTTTATTCATAAAAACCAAATTATATTTTATGGGAAAAGGTCTATTATTCAGTTTGTCCACCTTTTAAGGAATACAGAACAATTATGACACTAAGTTTGTTCTTTTGCAGTATGAGTTCAATGAATATATGGATATATATTTTATCTAAGAAAATATATAAACACTATTCTTTCAGGCAACAGAACTTAATGAATAATTTCAACATTGCTACATTTACTACAATGAGAGAATAAGCAATTACATATAGAAATTTGTCAACACGTACAACCAGGAAATATTAATTTCAATCAATGGAAACAATTCATTAAATATTCCTGATCTTGTTGAAATTTCCTCTTAAAAATTACATTAAATGATAATTTTTTTAGGACTGAAATTTGACTGTTACACTTGTAACAGTGAAATGTGTCCCTTTGGAATTATTTATGCTGCTCAAATGTTATGAAGGTTTTCAAAAACTGTATACACTTATGGTCTATATCACAAAGAGTTTTCTTAAACTTTATTTACATATCTGGCTCCATTTATTATTTGTGACTTTCATTGATCCCCACCATAATTAACTGTTTCTGTTGCTTGCTTTCTTGCACTTTTAAATCTGTATCTGATAGTCCCCTGCCATGAACTAAGTGAACTCAATAAAGCAGATTTCTCAGTTTAGTCTCTGCAAGTTTTTCAGTCCTAAACACTAGGGGGTTGCTATAGGGCAGTCAGGAGGCTCAATACTTAAAATTGTGCTGTGAAGAACTGCATAAAATGTCATTCACTATCGGCCAGTTCATTTCCACCTTTCATGGACAAGTATTTTCTTACTTTCTCAGAGAATTTCACAAACACTAAATATACTGTTTATTGATATTATGATGTTTTTTCTATAGTTCTTTTCATTCTTTCAGGAAATTTTAATAGAATTGTTTTTGGTGGTTTTTTTTGGTTAATTTAAAATTTGACTATGATGCTTCAAATCTAGAAAAGCTTTAAAAACTGTTTTTCCTAACACTTTGTTCCTGAGCTGTTAAATAAGAAAACTCAGAAAGGCAGGGAAAATACTGGCCTTTCTCTTCCATAATTCATGCAAAATGTATAAAATTCTTGAAGACTAATGCAAGTTTCTAAAATTGTGTTTATTTTATACTTGTCCTAATCTTCAGAACATTCTTAAAGCCCTCAGAAAAAGAAACCAAGTATTTTTCTAAATAAATACCTCAAATTAATAAAAAAAATAGTTTGTTTTCTTTCTAAAAAATTAGTTTCTTTATTGGTAAAGAAAATATCACTCATTAATCTAACATTTTAATGTCATAAACACATATTTTTAATGGCATTTACTCCTATTTTCTAGAATTAGGATTTCTGTATTTCTTTTTCTAAGGAAACAGGAAAAAATCCAAGCAGTTACCTAGCAGTGATAAACACAAAATGAGAACTAAAGTATTTAAAAATCATATTGCATAAAGACCATCCCACAAGTGTAATGTTGCATGAAGCAACATGAAAATCAACATTTCCCTTAAGTTTACTAGTATCAAGGCACATAAGAAGAATTATAAAACTGTGTACATACAAGAACATAGAGTGAAATTAAATGTATAATTATTGGATGTCTGCAACAGAAATTTGTAATTTAAAATACCTGACTATTTCCCCCAGAAAGAAAGAAGGGGGATAGGGGAAAATAAACAGGAGGAATACAAATATTTTTATGTCTAATGAAGTAAGTTAAGTATTTTATGTTTAGATTGGGTTTTGATCATTGTAGAAATAATTTTAAAGTTTTTGTTAATGTATACATAAAACATTGCACATTAATTTAAGCTCTACACTTGTGATGATTGAATTTGTTTTAATAATATTCTATAAAGTATGTATTTCAGGGAGTTAGGGTTTTTTTTCCTAAAGCTCTGGAAATAGCTTGGATCTAAGGATCTAAGGACAATTAATGTGAACTTCATATGTTTTACACCGTGCGTATAAGTTTTTGAAATGTCTGAACACAAACTAAGGGATAAAAAATAAATATGCTGAATACAACATAATAAAAAGAAAGAAGAAACATAGCAAAAATTGTTAAAGAGCAAGATAGGGACACAAAGCAGTTCAAAGCTCCTTATGGATCTAAATAAGCACTTTTGGAGAGGGGATGCATCAGGATCACAGTCTACAATAAAACTATCCACACATCCAAATTGCTGAGTATTTCCATTGATTAAGCTTGACAGTTTCCCATTTATAAAGGGGGCATCCTTTTGAATATGTCTTATAGCTTGTTTGAGATGTGATTTCAAAGAAAATTACTGTTTCATTTACTATCCACTATTTAACAATGAATGTTTTTAATTGGGTTGGGGGGGTTTTATGGTTTTTTTGTTGGGTTTTCTTTTTTACATCTCTACCTCCATTGTCACTGAGCACATCTGTGAGCACCAGAAGTCTGGTGTTTTGCTTTGTTACTTCTCTCTGTAAACTTTAAACACGGGGAAGAAATCGGTTTCCTCACTTTTTCTATTTTAAATTTTAACTCCATCAAAACATAATTTGTGGGTTTATAAAGAAGGCTAGAATTTGACTTGAAGAAGCCATTTAAAAAAAAAAAAGAAATAGTAACATTAAAAACTTCATTTAATTTTCGAAATCTATTTTGGAAATTTGAAAGTCATTTGTTTTAAAAGTGTTGGTGAATTTGTGGAAAATGACTGCATTTTCACATTACCACACATATCATACAATATTTAGCAGAGCTGAAACAGTATTATTTAGATTCAGTTCAGATTTTATTTAAACAATCTACTGGTTTGCAATGTCACATAAATATAAAATGTGATATTGACCTCAAAATTGTATTGATTATGTTCTCATTAGTCTAGCCAAGTCTGACTTGCTATTTCTCCCCCAGAATGCATCCAAATATCCATTGGGTTGTTTTAAAATCACTGAAAATCATCTCCCTGCTTCCTGAAATGAACACAGTAGAAGTGTGGCAGGAGGACAGAATGAAAAGGTTAAGATTTCAATACCTTTTTGTTTGCCTTATGATATTAGAATGAATGCCATTATTATGCTGAAAATGATGAAACCCTTTTCAAAGAACTTGTCATCACTGAATCAGTTGGGTCTCAGGCTGTCCTGAAAATAAACCCTCTGCCTTTCCATCAATCTCACTTAAACAAGTCTTTCAAAAGACTGGAAAAGATTTTGAATAATGTGCATTTTCACATGTTTTAGTTCAGATTAATATTCACAGTTGTCATTCTCCTGACAAGAACAATAGCTCCTTCTGGTGTTTATACTTGCCTCTTAGAAAAGAAAAGAAAAACATTGCCTTTCTTTACTCTCCAGAGTACTTTTATTACATTGGAGAAATGCAAGCAACAGCAAATATTATTTTCCCTTCTATGGAAGAGTTGATTTGCCATTTCAGAGAAACAAAACCCAAATTCCAGTCAAATTCTTTATTTGAATGTCCATCTAGATTTAGACAGTTAATTTTAAGATAGATATGCTTTAAATAGATATTTATAAACTTAAAAGTACATGAAAAACTGTTGCTGTTGCATAATGAATTTTCAGATAATAAGTAATGTTTAGGTGGAAAATAAACAGTTATCATATCTCTCAAATAATATTCAGAAATGGAGGCCCAAAACATGCACACAATTAATATGATCAACGTATACAACATGTTTTATTTATCTTATGTTACATGATGCTGTTTGTTTAACACCTTATGCATTCATTTATCTCCATGAAAAATAAGATACACTTGGTGAAATGAGAATATTATAAGAGGCTGGATGGGATGAAGGAGGAAGGAAAATAGCCTTACTCTGTCAGTTTAGTAAGCATAAGCATTGCTCATAAGTAAGCTCCAGGCATAAGATACCTTTAACCCACATCAATTCCTAAGAGACTCTGTTCAAAACATAGTTATCTGCGGTTTGCAGGGTTCTTTGACATTAGATTCCCTTGGGTATCTTAAAATGTACTTTTAGCTCTAAGGTTCTTTTGGGTTTTCCCTCTTAGTATTTTTACACATTGGTGGAAAATTCGTTGTTGAGCTCTTCCATGTTTGGGTTCACAAGGTTTGGGATCTTTGAACCTGTTTCACCAAAACTATTTTAATTCTCTTTCAGTTTACAGACTACCCCCTAGAGGTGAAAAGAAGTAATTTTCTTTCTTACCCTCTTTGAGGTTATCAGTGCTATTGGACCTGCTCGTGTTTCTTAACAAATGTTCATATGCCACTGATTTGGACCACAACTGGGTGAGAGTCTGTTTGGCCAAGAGTGTATCATCAATACATAAAAGCTCTATGACATTTATAGATTCACAGAATAAATTAGATTAGAAGAGGACATCATCTAGTCCATCTGAAGCAAGTCCAGTTGGAAGAGAGGGTTCAGAGACCTGCTTGAGTGAGTTCTGAATGCCTCTTTGAATGGAGATTCTACAAATTCTCTCACAAACTTCAATGTTTTACCATCCTCATGGTAAAAACATGTTTGTTTGTTTGTTTGTTTTAATCCTGAATCTAGTAGTAATTTACTATGCCCCACCTTATTTCCATTGCCTCTAGTCCTGTTACTGCTAGCTCTTTCCAGGGATACTTTTCTCTCTCCACAGATAACAAATTGATCCTAGATACTGCCCCTGTTTCTTTCAACTAAGTATTTCATTTGGAGGAATTCAGAAGTGGCATGTTGTCCATAATTTATGGCTTTATGAGGAGAGACTGAAGCAGAGGAGGGATACTGAGGCATGCCTGCACAATCAGGAAAGTAAAATGCTCTCCAAAATAACAGTGGGAGTATAAAGGTATTCCTTGGATGAATACACAGAGGCACCTTAATACCTCTTGAGAAAGAGTGGTATTTTAGCATCCCATTTTTAGCTAGTCTTCTACTGCCTGATGCTTCCCTCTGCATTAAATCAAACATTAATAAAGACCGAAATAGAAATTACATTTCTTTTTATAAAATAGCATCCTTTTGGACAGCAAATATATACTGTCTTTTTGTATCATGCAATATAATTTGCAGTAGATACGCTTGACAAGTTGAATCAGAACATATAGAAGAGGACATAAGCAAACATCTGGAAAATTTGTGTCTCTAGCACATTAATTGAAAACTTTTTTTCCGTCATTATTTTTTAAAATACACTGAACTGCCACTAATGAAACTGTGACTTTACGTATAACTGAATCTTTTAATATTGTAGTTCTTTATGATTTCTCAAACTTCTTTGAGGATAAATGGAGAAAAATCCAAAAATTATGTCAGGGAAGAGAACAGAGAGTTAGTCAGAAAGAGAATAGATTTTTTAATTTGTTTTTCCTGTCAGTTATGGCCTAGATTGAAAGAGCCTTGATTCAGGCAGCAAGTTGTATTAACTTGCTTTCTAAAACTGTAGAGAACTTTGCACAATTCCTTCTAATTCCTATGAATTGTTCCTGTCTCTTAGGTCTGACTATCCATTCTCTGCTGAGCAATTTATAAATCCCTGCATGAGCTGAAGGCTCCCATCTCCTTCTTTTGACCCTTTTCTCTGCTACACCTTCGGGTCTCTGCTTTTTTTCCTCAATGGGGAAAGTGCAATAAATAACAAATGGTGAAAACAAGAATGGCATTCATCACAGCCTAAGACACTGAGCTGAGTTCCCCAAGGTTTTAAACAGCTTTTACGAAGGGGGAAAACAGATAATACTCTCTGCTTCTTCTTCTATGCCATCCATGGAGTTCTGCTTTTTCTCCATAGATGAGATTATTATGCTCTAAAATTCCTATTTTAAATGCATTGATTAAAAAAATAGCTCAAGCAATAACAATACAAGATATGCAATTCAATAAATATTTTGACAGAGAATTAATGAATTTTAAACTAGGGAAATTATATACATGTATAGTTACAGGCTGTCTTAGGTTATAATGTAAAATGTGACCAAAAGTATGTATTCTATGACCATCCTCATAAGCTGTTAAAAACAGGTGGGGCAGTGCTCTTTATCTCCTCCATGGCTCATCCCTGATCCTCTGGGGAGACATCTTCTGCTAATGGGCCATCAAGGTTCATTGCATGACAAGTAAAATTACATCATTTCATTGTTAGAGCCTCTGCCCAAGGCGGGGAGCCAACCATTCCTACCTGGATATAATATGAGGTTTGGGACACTTGAACAGCCCTACCTACTGGATTCCCAGAGGACAAGAACTACATAACCACCACTGGATCTTCAGAGGAAGACCAGACCCTTATACAGGATCACCACTTCAACAGAACCACATCTATCCTTTCAACAGGACTGCAGCCACCATTTAATTGGGCTGCTACCACCACCCTGACCAACAAGGCATCAGGTTTTATCCTGACTCTGCCAGTTTAAGTCAGGGTTTTCTGCCTTTATTTTAATTT
>VXBB01012452.1:703-34874 GCA_013399915.1 Illadopsis cleaveri
CCTAAACTGAGGGGCCAGAGCTGGACACAGCACTCAATGTCCAACCTAAACTGAGGGGCCAGAGCTGGACACAGCACTCGAGGTGCAGCCTCACCAGTACAGGGGAAGAATGACCTCCCTGCTCCTGCTGGCCACACCATTCCTGAATGGAATAATCACCATTCTCAGTGATGGTATAACTTCATTCAGGCCACAACAGTCCATTGTCAGTCTCCACTGGACTTATGCACAGGCCGTATGGGGCTATAGAAGGGTCAGCAAGTCTTGCTGAGCACTCCCAGCTCTCCAGTTCATGGATCATCCCATGCATGGTGTCCCAAAATCCCAATTGGTGCCATATTGCTGACAGGGCACTGTTGGGGTGGCCATCAGTACCTGTTGTTCTTCAAACCTCAGCAGTCCCATGGCAGCCAAAGGATTCAGCTGTTTAATTTCCTCTGTCTCCACAGCAGCTCTCCCAAAAGCCCTTTTATGTCCTTGAAATGCCCTCTCCTGAGGTAATCTACACCAAGGATACACACTGGCCTCTGGACCAGTCATGATGGGTGGTTTTGTCATTCATTCCCAGTCAGGCTCACTTCAGTTTCCAGTACAGTCAACTGTGGGGATTCCCCTGTCAGCCCAGAAATAGATGGATTCTGTCCCTACAGGTCCTGATGGCATCCTTGAAGAATTTCTTGTGATGATTCCTCCTCTTCTCTCACGTTCCTGTGTTCCCAGGGCAGAGGTGGGGTTTCCATCCCACTTCCTCATGTCCTCTCCATGATCATGCAAGTACAACCACAGGTTACCTTATGGTTTGTCCCCTTGTCTTGGGGTGATTTTATGAGGGTACTCTATTCCCTAACCATCTGCTTTATGCCCAGAAAAGTCACTGTAGCTGTAAGATGCACCCAGACTGGAGCGGGAGAACCCCGGGCAGGCTCTGTTCAAACCCTCTCTCTCTGGGTGCTCCAGTGGTGCAGACTGGGACATTGTATTGCTCCTTTTGCTGGATTTGGTTTTTTGCTAGCTTGAAGCAAGAAGTTTTTTTCCTTCCCTTCCCCTAGCCTGGAGGCTGTATTGGGAATTCTCTTGGCAGCTTTTTGTTGTTGTTATTTTTGTTTGTTTGTTTGTTTGTTTTCCCTTGAAATGTTTCTGCTTGCCTTGTTTTTCTTTTCAGCCAGTCCAGGGAGCCAGTGGAGGGCCACCCTGAACCAATCTCAGAGAAGCTGAACCAACACGAGAAAATACACTAAAACCCACCAGTCAGCTTTGCCTGCTGCAAGGAAGAGACTTACACCAGAAAAGTTCCCGTTTCTTCTGCCCGAGTGGCTCTGTGAGCTCCTGTTCCTCCTGTCCCCTCAGACAAAGGGGGGGCCACCATCTTTGCCTCTTGGCCATGCTGCAAGGTGAGGGTGGGCTGTGAGGTTCAATTTTTTTTTCCTGTGCTTTGTGGGTATCTTGCTTTGTTAATAAACAGTTTTACTTTTTTTTCGCTTTCATCCATGGGTATTCATTCCTCTCATTGGCAAAAAGGGATTATTGGAGCCCTTCTCTTTAGAGGAAATGCTAATTCCAGGGCGTTTTCTCCTAAAATTTGTCTCTAAACTGGGACACCCCTCTCTCTTTCAAGCAGGGGAGCACTTGCTCCCAATACCAGGGACTGGTCTGTACTGGCAGGGCATGGGCCACTCCTTTAAATTGCTGGACATACTTGGGCAGTCTTTTCTCAGCTGAGGTGCAGGCCCATAGGAGAAGAGAAACCTTCTTCATCTCCGCAGAGGTGGGCAAGCAAATTATCTCCTGTTTGTTCTCTTTCTGTCTCTGACATCACTGCCAATGAGTTGGCATATGACAATGGTGCACTCTATAGAAACTTAAGCCACATGAGTTGTGTACACTGGACTTCATCTAGATCTATAGGGGACTGCTTGTTATTTGAACCCCTATAGACTACTTCCCTGTGGGAACAAAAGTAGAAGGGTAAACTGGAAATGAACTGAAGTGTAATGGCTTCACGCTCTAAAAAAATACAAACACAAATTGCCAAGATAGGCAAATAGACATTTAACATATGAGAAGTGAAAACACCTGCACAAAGACAAAATTCTGCACATGAGCCAAGCACAGCTAGTGAAAAAACGTTTTTCAAAGAGGTCAAAAGGACACCTCCAAAACCACCTCACTTCTCCCATACGTCCCACAGAACCTCATGTTTTGTGGCTATGGATTCCAGCCTTTTGGATGAAAAATTTTCTATTTTGCTGCAGGAAGGCACACAACTTGCAATTTACTAGCCAGCTATGCTCCCTGCTTGAACAAACTTGTGTTTCATTGTGAACCAAAATACAGTTAAGATTTCAAAACCTCAATTTCTTTAATCTGGTGTACTTTTGAGCTGGGCTGCCTGAAGAATGGAGCAGCACAGGTCCTAAAGAATATAAATTGCTCAGTGTCCTCTTGCTCTCTCTCTCTCTTCCTGGCCTCTGTTGCATTTTTTGTCTTTTAAGTGACACTATGGGATATCTACTGTATCCATCTCCAAGTTCACAGGCCAGTTTCATCTCTGTAAACATCTAGGCTGTAAACATCAATAGCAAAATGCATCAGGGACATCTCTGCTGGGTGATGGAGGCAAGTCACTTTTTTCTCAATAAGACACTCTGATGTCATTGCCTACTTTGTAAGAACAAACAATGAAAACCTTAAAACAAGCCTACAAACAACATGTATAACTTCTGTAAATTGCTTACAAATGAAACCATCCCTATCAATATTTTCTACAAGCAGCAAAGGAATAATTGGGAAATGTCTTTGTTTTCCAGTATGTAGACTGCAGTATCCCAAACAGTTCTCCTCCTCCCTCTCCCCCAAAATTCAGAGCTGACACTATGGCAAATCCTTCCATGATACATATATCACATTATACAGACATGACACCATGTAGCTGAACATGCCCACTGAAGAATGACACATCACAGAAGAGCATGTCAGGAAAGACAAAGAAGCAGTCCTACAAACTGGGGTTAACAGGCAATGTGGCTTCACTTGATGTTTTTATCAAATGTTTTCACCCAGATCTTTGTGAATAATGTGCAGGCAGCAATGCCAGCTCCCAGGCCAACTGGAGATATCTTCCCCCGAGCCTATAGTCAGTGTTGCAATAAACAGCCACTAAACATTTGGCAGTTCCCTTCTTTAGGCAACTGCCACTTTGATAAAAGAGATCTCCAATAAGCAAATCTGCCTGCAGGAGTTACTTCACTTTTTCTTATCCACAGACATGGAGGAATGAAAAATTAAATTTGATCAGGTCTGTATTTGAAAGTTCAAGACCCTGAGCTGGAAATCACCAGAGGCTGGTAGGGTATTCTGGCAAAATATTGCTGCCTGTTTGCCCTGTGCTTATGTTCTGCCCTAGACATGTGCTGTTGGCCATGGTTATTAGAGAGGACACTGGGCCAGACACACTGTCAGTCTGATTCAAATTCAGTCTAGATATTTTCTTATGCTAAGTAATACTTAACAGTTATTGTGGAAAGTTCTGAATACAGTTTCACTGAGCAAGCTGGCTATGAAATGCCTAAGAAAATTATTAATCACAGCAGCACAAGAGTTAAAGATCTTCTGCAGCAATTCTGCCACTTTAAGAATTCTTTAAATTGCCAGATACTGGCTTTCTATTTCACCACTTCATATTTCCATATAAATAGTAAGCTGCTAATATATTATTTCACATGCTGTTCTTCCATAGCAGCTTGATAGAATCCCAGGAGCTGATTCTCAAGAACAAGTTAATTTCGTGCTCCTAATACAGCTATTAATCAATAACAGATACAGATCACATTCTGGCAACTGTCTAGGGTAAAAATTTATTTAAAATATACCTATAGGGATAACTTAAATTTAAAAATATTTAAAATTACACCTTGTTTCACTCAATTTACTTAAATATTGCCTTATAGGATTAATTACCATGTAAGTGTATAGATCATCCTTGAAATTTGGGGATTTCAAGACGTGGGGCTTTACAAAAGCTGGGGCTACATATTTCTGATTAATGCATAAAAACAGAGTCTTGCAAAATCCAGAAAAATCAGGTCTGTGCTCATGAACCAATTCGGATTCTGATTTTGCCCTTCTTCTTCAAACATTTTTATTGAATCATAGAATCACAGAATCACAGAATTATAGAATCATAGAATACGCTGAGCTAGAAGGGGCCCATCAGGAACATTGACTTCAACTTTTGGCCCTGCACAGACACCCCAACAATCCCACCCTGTGCCTGAGAGGATTGTCAAAACACTTCTTGAGCTATGACAGGCTTGGAGCTGTGACCGCTTTCCTGGGGAGACTGCTCCAGTGGCTAACCACCCACTGGGGGAAAAACCTTTTCCTGAGACCCATCCTAAACCTCTCCTGATTCAGCTTCATGCTGCTTCCTCAGGTGCTGTGCCTGGTCACAGAGAGCAGAGATTGGTGCTTGCCCCTGCCCTGCCCCTTGGGAGGATGTTGAAGAGCTCAGTGAGGTTTCTCCTCACTGTCCTTTTCTCCAGGATGAACACACCCAGTGTCCTCAGCTGCTCCTTGTACGGCCTCTGCTCCAGACCCTTCCCATCCTCAAGGCCTCCTTTGGGCACTCTCCAATGGCTTTATGTCTTTTTTATGCTGTGGTGCCCAAAACTGCCCCCAGCACTCAAGGTGAGGCCAGAGCAGAGCAGAACAATCCCTTCCTGGCCTGGCAGTGCTGGGCTGGTGCCCCAGGACAGGGATGTCCCTCCTGGCTGCCAGGGCACTGCTGGCTCAGCTCCAACTGGCCACTGAGCAGGACCCCCAGGCCCTTCCTGCAGCTGCTCTCCAGCCTCTCATTCCCCAGGCCATGCCCACAGCCAGGGGTGCCCTGTCCCAGGTGCAGAACCCAGCTCTTAGCTGTGTTAAACTTCACAAGGTTGGGGATTGCTGTATAATTTCTCTAATTTGTTGAGGTCTCCCTCAAGGGAGTCAAGTTTGAGTTTTCAGGCTTTTTTTAGGGTGTCTGTGTTAAAGCAGAAAATGATAAGCCCCTTCCAGTGCCATCTTGGCTGGCTCATCATGCCATTCCTGCTGATGCATTACAAAAGAGCATTAACAATTTTTATATAAATGCCTAAAACTCCTTATATTGGTGGTTCTCATCTACAAGCCGAGGAACAGAACCTCCTGGAAACTAGCAGAGTGACAGCCGGTACAAATATTCAAAGTAAAGGATGCCTAAATAATCCCTTTCTCTCCTGTGCAAGAGCTAAGAACAAGTCTGTTACCTTGGCTGCATTCACTGCAGCTTCTTTTCTCTAATCTTCCTTAATTTGCACTTTCCAGTTGTCTAGTTCTTCTTGTTTTCTTTTAGATAATATCAATCTATGGGAGGTTAGTCCCAAGCTACTTCTAATTTTTTTAAAAAATATCACAGTTTGTAATTATGGTTTATTTATATTTATGACATATCAAATCTAGCTTGCATTTTCATAGTAAGTGCTACTCAAAGAAAGATTCCTGCAGGTAAACATTATAACCAAAATATTCATCCTAGACATTAAGCCTTACACATTTGAGCCTTACATTTGAGGCTACTGACAGCTGTGATTTGGGTGCTGATCCGAGTCCTGACAACCTGACCTCCAAATGTGGCTGTGAATCCATTTACTTCCATCACTGCTGTGTGAGTACAAAAATACCACCTGAGGATATGGTTGCTAGGCTGGAACTCGTATTAATGGATTTTAAGCCTTTTATCTTTAGGTTTAGGGATGGATTCTGCCTTTCTTTAGAGTAACACAAATTTGGAATATTTTCGCTGAACCTAATTCCCAAGCCTAACAGAGAAGGTTTGGCTTTTGATTTATCAAGATTTCTAGGAAAACCTTTTGTCCCTCTGCTGTGTCACTAATGATGTGACAGTCATTAGTCATGATGTGACAGAGTTCTTATTGCAACTTTCACCTGGAAAAGCCAGACTTAATGTGACACTAGCAGGTAAGAGGCGAAAGGCAGGTCTCAGTGCTGGTGGACAGCAAAAAACCACAGCAGCAAACACTGAGTCAGCAGGCACTCCAGCTATAAGAGGAAGAAAACCAGGCAATAATAGCTTTGTTTACCCTAGGGGCTATTGAAGATGTGGCAATAAGAAGAAAAAATGGTGAGAGGCATTTTCCTGACTCTGTGTGAATAAATACTCCTGGAAAAAAACTTCCCCGTAAAGCAAACAGGAGACAGCCTGAACTCGCAGCCGCCAGGAGCTGTTGTGTGTCCATGTTTACAGCCGCGCCCACGCCCGCACCCCCCGGGCTGTTCCCCGCGCCGCGGAGGAGCCCCGGCCCCGGCGGTAAAACAGCGCTGCCGATAAAAGACCGTCCCGCCGGCGCAGGCACCGCTGGGATTCGAACCCAGGATCTCCTGTTTACTAGACAGGCGCTTTAACCAACTAAGCCACGGCGCCGTGCGCTAAGAAGCGCCTTAGTGCGGCATTAATACATCCTCAGTGCAGCATTAACAAAGCTCCGAGCATGGCACGGGCTCTGCTGCCGCTGTGCCTTCTCCGGCCCGCCCGGCCCCGCCGGCTCCTGAGCGGGACCGCCAACCGCGCCTCTGCCCCGCCCGGGACCGCCAACCGCACAGGCGCCCGCGGCGGCTTTGGCACAACACGCGTAGAGAGCGGAGGAAAATGCATAAAGGTCGGCCTTTCGGACATTTATAGGCGAAGCTGCCTACGGCCGAGCTCCAGCCCTGCCTCACCCTGCAGTGCCTCGACCGGCCGCGGTTCACGGCAGAGAATACAAAGGGACGATCGGGTCTCAGACTCCGCAATCATCTTTAATGATGAAAAATTAAACCACGATATACACGTGCACACTCTGCCATGTGCTTCGTGGTCTGTGCACACACACCGGCAAAGTGTCAAACCGAACGCGTGTGTTCATACAAGGTAAATTCCCTGAGAGAAAAAAAAAAGAGGAAAAATCCTAACCTCCAACACACAAATTACCCTTCAATGTTTGTTTTATGTCCTTCCCTCTGTTTTTTCATTGATTCCTCATTCTCAGTCACAAATATAAGTTCTTGTCCTCAAATACAAAGCTCTGTGATCTAGTCTCAGATATTCACCTCCCTTCTGCCTTACCTCTGAGGCCAGTCTTTGTCACTTAATTGTTACACTTTCAAAATGCATGGGGTTCCCTTTGCTGTCGTTCATGTTTTGAAGAACTCACCTATAAATAACTGGAAATCTCTCATAATAGAAAATCCCACTGATGCCTTGGGAGTGGCTACCTAGAACAGAGGCTAGACAGTTAAAAGAATAAGGTAGGTATTTATTAAAGACCTTTGTCAGGAAAATTAATCCACAAACACCAGAGGTTTATGTCTCCAAAAAAAGAGACAGCTTTATTTGAATAAAGGGAGAGGCCATAGGGGATTTTCCCTGGGGTCTCTCAAATTTTTGGAGGAAGCAGCTTCCTTTTTATCCTAATTTCCTGACTGCATTTCCCTCTCTCTTTCCCCATTGGCTGAGGTCCTCGAGAGGTACAGACTCCCTGAAATGGCTCATACCTAAGGCTCCCTTCTAATGTATAACCCCCCCCTTTTTTCTTTTCCATGTGTCACTCAGTGGAATTCCTTATGGAATTTATGGTTCTTCCCATTGTTTCTTTCATCTTTCAGTATCCAATTTTATTTGTCAGCAGACCTACAGTTTGTTTGTAAAGACAGATTTCTCATTCCATTTATCAGGCAGTGGAATCCTTCCCATTGTTTCTTCTGTCTCTCAGTATTTAGCTTAATTTACCAAAAGACCCACAGTTTGTTTGTACAGACAAGTCCCTCATTCCTTTCACCTTCAATAGCTACACCCTGAGCAATGCAAAAGCCTTGCAGAGACTACATCCCAAGATGGATGATGGTCATGAGTTTCTTAGATGAATATGTTTGGTCTATTTGCATATCAGAGGTTAATTGTCCAATTATAGCTTCAGGCAATGAAGTCATATTCCCCCAGTTTGCTGCCCCCCCAATTCACTTTTATTTACATNAGATGGTGGCCTTGGTTCTCAGGCCTGGATGGATTGTTTGTGTGAAGAGAGGTTACTAACATTTTATATGGAGTTCAGAGTTATACACTAATGCAGTACAGGATCTGAAAAATATAAAAGCTAAAATTTAAGGCATCACCGCTTAAACCTCTGCTTTGTTTTGTTACAGCAGCAATCAACAGATGCTGAAGTGCTGAGATGATGACCCATACTGAATTACTGGCTCATTTATCATAGAATCATTTTGGTTGGAAGACCTCTAAGGTGATGAAGTTCAACCAGCTACCTGTTGCTGCCAGGTCCACCACTAAACCACGTCCCTTAGTGCCACATTTACTGTACCTCCCTTTAGATCCCTCTGGGGATGCTGACACCACCACTGCCCTGGGTAGCCTGTTACAAGGCTTGACCAGTCTTTCCATGAAGAATTTTTTTCAAATATCCAAATGAAGACTCCCATGGGGAAACCTGAGGCCATTGTACTTCTCCATCACCTTCTGTCTACTTACCCTGTTACACACAGAGTTTTAAGTGATTTCAGGAAAAGGGCTAACTTCCTGTCATATCTGCACAACATTCAAAACATAATGCAGTCCTGACCCATAAATAAAGCTTTGAAGTAAAGCATCAAAAGAAGCATGGCCAACAGGTCAAGGAAGATGATCCTGCCCCTCTACTCTGCCCTGGTGAGATCCCACCTGGAGTACTGCCTCCAGCTCTGGGGTCCTCAGCACAGGAAAGGCATGAAGCTGTTGGATCAGGTGCAGGAGGTCACCAAGATGATCAGAGGGTTGGGGCAGCTCTATTATGTGGAAAGACTGAGACAATTGGGATTGTTCGGCCTGGAGAAGAGAAGCTTTGGGGTGACCTAATTGTGCCTTTCCAGTCCCTGAAGGGAGCCTGCAAGAAAGATGGAGAGAGACTATTTACAAGGGCCTGAAGTGACAGGGAAAGGGAAAATGGCTTCAAACTGAAAGAGGGTAGGTTTAGATTGGATATTAGGAGGAAGTTCTCTGCTGTGAGGGTGCTGAGTTCCTGGCACAGGGTGCCCAGAGAAGCTGTGGCTGCCCGGGCAGCCCTGGAAGTGTCCAAGGCCAGGCTGGATGGGGCTTGGAGCAACCTGGGACAGGGGAAGGTGTCCCTGCCCATGGCAAGGGGGTTGGAACTGGATGATCTTTAAGGCTCCTTCCAAACCAAACCAAACCAAACCAAACCATTCTGTTTCTATTAAGTTCTTTAGTAAAACAAATAAAAATACGAATCAAAATTTACAAATGGATTATGGTACCCACCTGACTGTAACTATCTATCACAGAAACCCATGAGGACTACTGACGTGCACAGTAACTCACATTTCAGAGTATCACAGGATCACTCATCATATCTTCACCTAGGTAAACCATCTTCCATTTCCATGATTAACCCAATTACTTCAATCAGATTTTTGTTTGTATAAGTACAAAAAGATTTTAGAATCAGTCAGAAAGTAGGCAACATAAACTCCCTTCAGGATGTGTTCTTTTATTTGTCTTCAATATGAGAATAAAGCCTTGTACCTCTGACTATAATTGCTTGTTTTGACACCAGGTCTAGAGCTGCTCCCTCACAAGGACTTTCACTGGAAAGAGCTATGCTGCTAACTTGGCAGCTCTGGATAACAGACAAAACTTGAAAGTACATTTATTTTTCACTTTTTCACTTATTTTCTCAGTGTGTGTCAATGTACTCACTGACACCAGAATGATCAGGAATGTCTCTAAGATGAAAGAAAAAAAAAGATCAAAGCTACTGTGTGTTCTTGTTCTATGGAGTCAAAAAAGTCTTGCAGTCTAAACTGCCCATCTAGACTTACCCGGTCTTTGCTGCATGCACTATTAATCATTGTTTTGGTTCACAGAGATACTGTTTGTTGTCAAGAATTCCAAATGCTTTCTCAGTACAGCCAGTCATTTGTTATCTACTCTTTCAAAGGGAAAAAAAAAGGGAATGCTAGAGTGAAAATTGTTAGGGCTGGCCTAGCCCCTCATGATCCTAATCCACCATACTCTCCTGAATTCTAATTGCTTCAGCTGTTCCTGTAGGGGAGGAAATTAGGCTTGTCATAATATATTTTACATAATCTTGCCTATACATTGCTGTCAGAAAGTTCCCAATACTCAGGCAAATACTTTTAGATAGATTCTGAAAAATAAGTATTGCTCAACAAGTGTTAAAGAAAACCTCCTTAGACAGATAAAATTTTTTAAACAGAAATTACACACTTCGGGCAAGTGGCACATTTTAGCCTTTTCAGCAAAAAGAACACTCAAGGATCTACTATACTTTAAAAAAAAATAATGGATTATCTTCTTATTTCCTGGTCTTGATTTCAGTTTACTTACACATAAGAGAGCTGAATAGCATTTTGCTGAAGACAGAAAAATAAAAGTTCCAATTCTGAGTTCAGACAAAGCAGGAAAGTTTGGAACTGTCAATCTGGCAGTTATTAAACTGTACATGTCATGACTAACACACTGAGACATTTATTTTTTTATCTCCAATTTACAATATATGCTTACAGTTGCCATGTGTTTATTTACTCGTCATTTTTCCTTCTACATTGCCTGGTTTCTTTGAGGTAGCCATCACAACTCTTGGCTAATGTAATGCTGCTAAGCTGAACCTTGTCTGGACTTTTTATGCTTTTGGGCTTCTTGGGCCTTTTCAATATGCCTGGAAAAGCTTCTGGTTATGGTAGAAACCTAACACTGCACAGCAGAAAATCAAAATTTTACATACTTTATTAAATCATTTCATCTGAATTCATATGACATTAATGCACTACTACCCATTACCAATTCTTAGATTAAGTCGTGACTGCTTACGGTTTGGCAGATGTCAGTGCCTGCAGTCTGCTTGGCACAGATACAGTCATTTGCTGGCACAGCACTCACAGGCTCACATAACGCCACAGTTTAGTCCACGAGGGGGAGTATGAAAGCAGGAACCATAAGAGAATGTATCCTAAATTCCAGAGTTCCACTTGACTGAGCACAGTTCACATCCCTGACGCTACCTTGGAGCAGATTTACTGAATCTGGTTGAGAAAAAAAAAAAAATGCTGATGGATGGGGACTGTATTTTTATTTTTCTGGAGCTTTGTTTTCAAACTTTTCTTCCTCTCAAAAAAAAAAAAAATCATCTTTACATCTCATGAAGTCTCTCAAGTCTTTCAAACACTTGTTTCCTTGACTCTGGCCCATCAAAACATAGCACATCGAGCTCTGAGGCCACAGGTTTTAGCCAAGACCATTACAAATTCTGGCAAAGATACTTTGAGAAGTCTTTTCTTCACTCATTTGGGAGTTTGCTCATGACTGTTAAGCGTCTGTTTGTGTGAAGAGAACTAATAAACCCCAGCTGCCATAAGCATTAACCACACACAAAGTGACAGAGAGCTTTTCATCCCTGGGCTGCCAGCAGTGCCCCAGCTCCTCATGGGCACAGGGCCCAGCCTGCTTCCCTTCCCCAGACCTCCTGCCAGGGCTCCAAGCTGGCCCCAGAGCTGCTCCCCATCACCTCCAGGCAGCTCACTATTATTTCATGGCTCATATTGAAATTATTATACAATATGACAATTGCAGACAAAAAGCAGCAGGAACAGTTTTCTCTGTAATTACAGAAAACGAGGCAGTTTATAATCATTTATAATCTTTTAGCTCATTAGCTGTAATAATTTATGTGAAATGAACTTCACAGGGCCAGGGCTTGGCCTTGGTGATCCTGATGGATCCCTTGAGTTGGGTCCCTTCCAACTCAGCATATTCTGTGATTCTATCAAAGGTTTAGAGCTGCTATATATAGTAAATGTTATGCAATTTGGAGAGGCAAAAATAACAGCCAGATACTCAAAAACTGCAATGTGAAATTCTGCATTAAGATTCAATAAAAATACTTGCACCCAATAAAAATTTTACATTGCTTTAGTTTTAATTTTCTAACTTAACTCAGACTGAAACTTCCTCTCCAGTTTTAGAGGTCCTAGGCATAAAAAATTATCACTATACAAAACTTATTTGTAATAATAAAGTTTATTAAAATGCTTTGTTTAATCAATTAAAACAAAGCCTGCAGTATTTCAGATTATTATGCCCAGAAAGGGGTCTTTTCAATATTCTATAACCCATACATTTTGAACTCATGAAACATTATAAAATAAACATATGCACATTTACTTTCACAGAAATTCAATATGAATACTGTATCTATAGTGCTTCACATTATACACAACTGATCTACCATCATGGAGGAGATCAAAAATTTGAGATCAAGTCACACAATACTGAAGAATGCAAGAGAGCTCTTCAATACTGAAGTTGTTTTAATCTAAAAGGGAGGAAAAAAAGGAAAAAGGTCACATTAAACAGTCACACAGCACATTAGGACCATTTCATTACTTGAGGAGTTACTTAAACCTTAGTTTCAGAGAGAGATCTGAGTTGTATTAAATAAAACCATTTTCTTGTGATGAGAGACATGCAAATGTGAAGATTGCAAAACAACTGCTTGTACAAAGAAATCTATTTTGTGCAAAATGCATAAAACGTATTCCCACTATTCAGAAATCCAAGCAGCAGTTTGTTTTTTAATATGAAAACACCAATACATAACTAACACTCAGTTCCAAAGGGATGGAAGGCAGAGTCCTTTCAAATGCCAGTTGGTACCTGCCCATTCCACTCCACACCTCGACCCAAATCACTCTGCCATTAGACCAGATGGATGTGGTACTCAACAAATACCTTGAGACATCTCCTTCAGCTAGTAAGGGACACAAACAGAGGCCAATACAGTGACTGTTCCACATGGGGCATTTCTGAAGCTGACTATGATCTGCACTGGAGACAGTTACGTTTTTTTCTACTTTACTTCAAGCGTGTGTGCAAAACATGTGCCTTTCTAATTTTCACATTTATGTTAGCACTATCTTCAAGTCTCTAGTTTATAAAAATATAATAGCACAGTCTGAATTTAGAAGACATGTACATGACTCAAGTATTGTTCTGCTTGCTTCACCCTTGCAAGTGACTCAAGGATTGTCCCTTGCTGAAGCACAGATAGCTTAAGCATTTGGTGCCACACAACAGATCTATCTGAATGGAATCTTAGCAGACAATGTTTCTTCCAATGTCCCCAAGTAAAGAGAATTAGATAAATGAAAATATGAATTTCCACTTACACTAGTTCAATTTTTAATTCCAATTCAAAATACCTTCCAAAAATATCAGTCATCTTTAATTATAATGTCCATTAGCTCTGCTAGAACTGTGTGTTTAGTGGCCTTTACCTTAAGAGGCTTCTATCCTAAAATTACCCTCTAGATTAAAATGTCTAATATTTGTACTCTTTCCTCACCAAAGTGAGCTCTTCATAAAGGAACTGGCTTTTTCACATTTGCTGCAAATATGTTCATTGGAATGACAACTCATAAATTGATATTTTAGTTATTCAATGTAAAATTTGCAAGTGTTTAAGCAACCTTTCTGCTTACCTTCTTAGAAGTTCTTTAGGTGACAAGCCTGTGGTATCCATATCACTAAGACTGTCACTGCTATCTGTAGTGTCTGAGCTGCTGTCTTTTTCTGATTTTTTATTCTTGTGTTTTCCTTTGTTTTTCTGCTTCTTATGCTTCTTTTTCTGTAAAAAGAACAGAAATAATCCTTTATCTCCTTGTAAAAGACTTGGATTTTTCTGAATGTCAACAAAAGAAAAAAGTTTATTTCAGTATGGACTCAAATCTTAATTGAAACAGAACACTTATCAATGACTGTTTTCCAGTACTCAGACTAAGCTTAAATAACCCCTATAAACCAAAATTCATTTAATCCAAGAACTCAGCTCTCCCTAAAACAGACCTTTTATTACAGTTATTTGTATATAAGCCACGAATGCAATTGCCAGAATGTGTCTGACATCTTCCACATAGAAAATGAAACTACCCACAATATTGTACCTGCAGTCACATATGTGTATATGGAAAAAGCAGCATCACAGGGGGATAATTTTCTCATTTCAAAACAGAGAAGTTCTGTTGCTTAAATTCTCACCCCAGTATATATTTTTCTACAACCAAGCATAAATAATAAAACATTTTGAAAGGCAGATCAAAGAATCAATGAATCAAAAATCAGTATTTAAAACCTTTTCCTTTTTGCGTTTTCGCTCTTTCTTAGCCTTGTGCCTCTCTCTGATTTTCCGATGTTTTTCTTTCTTACTAGGCCCAGGAGAAGTTGCTGGCACCACTGTTTGTTGTTGCCAAGTAGTACCTAAAGTACAAAGCAAATCCATAAAGAATAAAAAAAAACCCCAACAAAAATAGGGTAATTTGGTTGTTACATTCTGTATTACTTTTAACCTAATATGATAGTTAAACAAACAAAAGCCCTAACTTTAAAAAGGAAATTGCATGCCTAAAACTCCTACCTGCAACATCCCTATTGTAATTAAATGCCTTTGCAATCTGTTAAAAAATGAAATTGCAAGGCTGTCCCATATTTTCACATCCATTTTTTATCATTACCTCTACAGGGGTTCCTGTTGGTGGGTCATAGCATAGCAACAAAACATTTGCTGACGCCTGTTTACGTAACACACATTTCAGAGACAGAAGGCCTGTTCAAAAATGCTTTTCTTAAGGAGAGATATGGATTTTATATACAATTTCAATGTGCAGAATTTACTCTCTAGATGCTTACAGAACCTACCAGAAGAAAAAGCTGGTGGCAACTTTGGTCCAAATTCCTCTGTTGCATCCAGTTCCTGCTTTGACGTAGGCAACGAAGAAATGCCAGAATCAGCTGTAGCAGTCACACTCTCTATGAAGAAAAAACAAAACTTGCTGTATTTGAAAGGAAAATAAGACAATAGTTTTTCCAAGAAGTGTTGAAGAAAGTTCAAGGAGGCTTCCTAAAAGCCTTTAAGAAAGCAAACTGATCAGCATCCTCTCTCTCTATGGACTGCTTCCGCCAACTGGGTAGCTGACATTCTGAAACATGTCAACATACTGTAGGGTTTTTTTCTTTTAAATCAAAATTTACCTTTTAAACTCTAAAATTATTAATTAAATTACTATCAGTGCATATGTTTGCTTCCCTTTTGCAACAGTGCTATTTTTCCATTACTCAGAATGAATCAAAAACTCCATTAAATGCATAAGGTTAATAAACACTAAGAGTTAAATGTTAATAGAACCAATTGTGACAGTAAGTGAACAAAGTATTTTCATTTTAAGTATGTTTTTACACTAGATGTTTTGCTCCCCCTCATTGTATAACAGGTATATTTCATACAGCAGTTTGCTTGTAAAATCTACACAAAAGGTACATGGCAATGCTAATAACTGTAACATGCAAGGCCTTATTCACTGCTGTATTATTTGCATTTTCTACACGACCAGCTCTGCCAATCTCAGATGATCTGCACAGGAGCATAGCATTGTCCTAACAGTCCAACAATGTGTGATTCAAAAATGAAACTTTTACAAGGTATTTCTTTTATCTGGCATAAAATGAACATCCATTAAGTACTACCTTGTATATTAGAAGAAGAACTGTCTGGTACTTCAACTTTTTTGGTGGTTTCTGATGCTCTTTCTGAAGTAGTTGGTTGCTGTTCTTCATCACTCTCTTCTTCAGAGGAAGATGATTTTTCATCTGAGGAGCTCACAAAGATGGCCTTAAATAAGTCCATGGGTGGTCGTTCACTTTCTTCTTCCTGTTTCTTATCCTCATCAGCTGCCTGCTAAATAGCATCAGAACAAACTATATTTAAACACTAAAGAAACTAACAGTCTCTCTCTGATAAGGAATAACTTCAAGCACGCTGACAGGTATTTACAAAACATATGGATGGCACAATAGCTGTGAAATAAACAATCTTAGTGCCAAATAGTAAAGCTCTGAAATGCTGAGGAACTAAGCCAGTGTCCTATAAAGAGTAGTGCAGTTTGTGAAAATAGATCCCCAGATATTATAAATTCTAATTCATTAATTCGATGATAAACTTCAATTATATAATATTAAATTTAAGCAAAAGGAAAACATCACCTTTCTTCCCAAAATATGCACACTCTTCTATGGAAAGGAGAAATAAGTATATTTTGTGCCTGTGAGCAGAGTGGTGGCAAAGTTACTGAATTTAGCTCCCAGACTACTGAGCTACATATTTTCTACTCTTGAGCTCTACTTCAAGTATAATCAGAGGTAAGCTGCAAACATCTTGCATCCCAGAGTTACAACCTCAGAAATCTTCAAAGTGCCATCTCATGCCTTTGCTCATCCTGAGATGGCTCTTGTGCAAACTGATCTGTATTAGAACAATTAATATATTAACCCATCTTATTTCTGGGTTGCCAAGGTTTACAGCTATTCCCTTTAAGTTCAAACTCTGTTGTAAACTCACCACTGTGGGAAGAGTTTCAGTTGTCCCAGTTCCACATTTTTCTGTTGCTGGCACTGGTGGCTGCTGCTGAACATCAGCTTTTGATCTAGCAAGACTAATGAATTCACTGATAGAATCTTTCTTCTCCTTCTCTTTATCTGACACATCCCACCTTGAAGATTTCTTTGGTTCTAAAACATCCAAAATATTCAAATCACCTGCATGCCAAAATATTCTGCATTTCATGGCCTACTTGATTTTAAATTACTCTGCTTCTTCAGTTTGACACTTTTAAAATCTAATGAATACTTGACCTATAAATGTCTTTTAGATAGAAGAAATTAGCGTTATATCACTAACATTCAGTTTTTATGTCACTGAATTTTTATTTTCAGTTCCTTTTTTGGGTTTTTTAAATAAAAAAAAAAATCATTGGCTAGGTTCTTAATGAAAGAGATGCCTTTTCTGTACTATTATCTCATGTGTAGCTAAATTAATAAAGTAACAACAAACTTACTGTTGAGACTGCTACTCTCTTGGATCTTTTCATTTGTTGCTTGAGTTACAGATGTGGTGGGCTCAGGCACAGTCAAGAAATTAAAAACAGAATACTTGTCTCGTTTCACTTTTGGTAGACCCACTATAGAAGAACTAGAGAGAAATAAAACTGTTGATTATTGATTATTGATTATTGTTTTCAACACAGAAAAGTCCTCAAATTAGCTACAACAAACTGAAGGCCCCTACAGTAGTCCTTCAAATGCATGCTGCTTTATCAGAGGTCGCCATATTTCATGAAGCAAATAAAATCTTTAGGCAGTTCTGTATTACCATATGACACAAGAAAACATCAAGTCAGATTTTCCACAAGCAAATGAAAACCTCAGAATTTATAAAAAGTTCTAAAAATGTAAGTATCAAATATCTTACTCAGGATATGGATCACGAACATTAAATCTTTTACACAGCAGCTTATCAGGATGCCATTCAAATTTGTCTCTTGTGAGTTTGCCAAACATCTTCATCTTCACAGCTGTTTCTTTATCATCAATATCATTCTGAAAAAGTCAAACATTTACAGCTGATAAATAAGTACCAACTTACTGAACTGTTGTAAGATCGATGAACAGGACAAATCCATCAATATTTAAGTGCTGTTTAACAAATCACTACTCTGTGCCCACCGAGCGTTTTCAAAAGCTGCTAAACGAAAGGGCAACAAAACAGTGACAACAAAATATTTTCATAAGAGTTTAAAAGAAAAATAAAGTCAGGGCTAAGGCAACAACTGCAGCTCCAGTGTATTAAAAGACTGTAGGCAGCATGTACCTCTTGGTCTCGAGGAACTTCAACTTTGTCAACATCATCTTCATATTTGGCGCGGGTGAATCTGGAGGAGAGTGTTGAATTTGAGGATCTGTAGAAGATGGCTGCACGGAAAAACTCCTCCTGTTCCCTGCCTCGCTCCCACTCTGTCACGTTCGGGTCTAAAAAACGCTCCAGTGCTTCCCCTGTAAGGTAAGGAGAGAAATGCTTAGCAGAGAGGACAGTTTACTTTCAGGCAACACATTTCAAACAAAAAATAAGGTAACAAGCAAATATTCTTGCAAGTAGTTAATGAATATTTAGCTCAAGGGTAGTATTAATCTCAACTGTGTTAATCCCTGATAAATAGAGGTAGCTTTTCAAGACAGCAAGAGTGACAGCATTTGCCAAATGCAAAATTGGTATTTTGAATAATTTTACTTATAGAACTGATTCCTTACTCATTGCCTTTTAAAAAATGTTCAAAATACTTAATGGATTAAACAGGTGATTAAAACAAAAAGTATAACCCAAAGCTTTGTCAAATAACTAAAACATAGAACAAAAGAGTTTAAGCCTGGCTAGGTTTTGGTAACTTGCTTTCTGGTCTGTAAAGTGCCCACTGATAAATACAGAGTTTGCACACAGGTTTACAGCAACAGGTTCACTTTTTCTCCCAGAAGGAAGAGGGAATAACACCAGCCAAGCAAATACACTTACAGTAAAACAGACCTTTAACCATTCCAGTTATTTATACATTTCTACATTTTCATCATTATGACTAGGGAGGCACTTACAGTCATAATACAGTCATAATTGAGAATATTGATAAATAATAGTCCAAAATATTTAATATTACATGGTAGTTCCTGTGTACTTCAAAATTTGAAAAAAACCCAACCTTTTTTTTTTTTTTTAAGTTTATTTCAAGGCAATTTAAAGTCATGGGCTGATGATGAACTCCCTAGATCAATTTCAGCTTTTTATGCCTTACAGAAAGATCACAGTATTGGAGAACTCAGCACAAGGCATTGCAAGTACCTGGTTTAATCTAAGATACAAGACAGTATCATTTAATAGGAAAAACTTAAAACAAAATGGAAGGAGACTGAAACAGCATGAAAAGAAATGATGAAGGAGCTTGGATTTTTTTTTTTGGTTTTGAGTAAGAGCTCTGCATGTATGCTGTGTTTTTACAGTCATAAATTTTTATGAGAAGAACATAAGTGACAGCACAAATTTGAGTATCCAAAGGACACACAATACAAGCTTTGACAATACTTCATTCACTTTAGGGTTCCTATCTTCCCCTGGTGCAGAGGGTATGGGGTTTCTTTTGATTCTACTGTTACCCAATCATCTTTCTGCCTCTATATGATCTGTCAGTTTAACTCTTTGAAGAGAAACTAACTAAATTAAAAGGCCTGTTCCACTGACGAAAGCTGAAGTGTACCTTGGCAAATGAAACAAGGGAAACCCAGGAAATGGAGTAGAACTTAACTTCTGCTACATCATAGAAGTATGAAATGTAATCCCTAAAATCAAGACTTACTGGCAACTGAGTAACTGAGCAGTTTTCCTGAAATCAACATGACTAAGTATCAGTAAAGATTTCTGTTAACATTGGTCCTGAAAAGAAGTAAAAGGAAAAATGCTGTGGAATTCAGGAAGAGAACTCATAGTGAATATAAAATGCCTTGGAATAGAACTCATAGTGAACATTAAAAAAAAAAGCGGGGAAGGGAGGAAGAAAAAAATTCATCAAGAAATATTTTACCTTTTTCTCCTTTTTTAAGACTTTTCACAAAATTTTCGTATCTTTTTTGTTTTTCTGGATTTTTTGCAAATGGTTTGAAGTCACTAGAACCAGCATTTGCTAACTGTCCCTCCAGCTGCCTTTGCCATTTAAGAGTAGCATCTTCTGGGGAGGCTGACTGCAATCTGCTGTTAGGTGACTGCTGAGACACTATTTTTGCTTTCATTTGTTGTTCAGATGCTTGTTTCACTTCTTTGAGTCTTTCTCTATCTTTCTCAGACAGATATTCCAAAATAGAAGGAGCTGGACCTAAAGCAGAAAAAAAGCAGTAAAAGATAAATGAAAAATTACTAGAACTATTTCTTCCACTTTAGTAGAGGAAAAATCCCTACCACATGTGTATACATTCAGATAAAATGCTCTTAAGCAGAAATTAACAATAAAATGGCATTGATGGCAAATAAAAAATTGGTCACTATTACCTCTTTTGTGCTATTTACATATAACTTGATAAAGTTTACTACTGTAGATACAAATGTCAGCCACAGTTACAAATTATCTTTTTTAGTATATTTGAATGTGTTTCAGTGGAACATCATTTTACAGAAGAAATCATCACAGCCTACTATATTCATAAAAGGCTACAACTCTCCCCAAGAAAACCCAATCCAACACATACTTTTTGTCTTTAAAATACTGAAGTAAATGAAAATACAGACAGTTGTATCAACAATTCAACTGCTGAGACGAAACTGAACAATGAAATGGTAACTAGCTTATGGTAACTAGATTTGATATATTTATGTTAGAAAATAAGTGCTCAAGGTCAGACCCAATTCTTACTGTTCTACAAATAAACATACAAACATGCTTGAAACACAAGCAAAGGTATGGTCACCTATCTCAATACCTTTCAGCTCAGCCTCTCCCAGCTGCTCCCTCCTCTGAGCTGCAGTCAAAGCATGCCTGCTTTGGTGTGTTGGATCACTCTCAAGTTTCCCAGCTGACTCCTCCAAAACCTTCTGTAAGTGGCAGTTTTCATTCCCAGCCATTATCACAGGTCGGAAGTAATGGACTGGTCTGTAATTTCGTGGCAGGCTAGGTGCGGGATAAATCTGGGGGGAAAAGGGCAACAAAACAAAAACCCCACCTTTGTATGCAACACTTATACGTGTGTTTCAGAAGAATTCCTCAATTTACACCTTAGTAGAAGAAACACAGTACAAGCTAACAATTCCTTTAGACCCGGTCAGCAAGTGGAACTGAAATACAAACTCTGGGAACAAATATATTGACAATATATTTACAACTATGAAAAAATAAAACCTGCACATTAAGTGACAGAAAAATTAACAAGAGTCTTAGGATGCACTGCTTTTATTTGAGAAAATACCTCTTAATATTGCTTAGTAACTGATTTTTTTAACTGAATTCAAATGATTTAATCAAATAATTAATTACTGAGTACTTCCATGCTTACTATATTTTAATGTCTTTCAAAGTGCTTTTCCCCATGTTCTTCATTCAAACTGTTATTTAAAAGGTTATTTCTGTACTCCCTATACGATGCAATTTTATATACAACACAAATATTCTTCCTTAGAAAGAAGACCCAGTCATAAAATCCTTTGTCATTCTAATTTATGCAAATATATATGGCATGAATTATGTAAACCTGAAGACAGGACTAAGAAATTAAATTCTCAACAAAATAGCAAAGTGAACAAAGCATGAGGCCTTGTGGCATACAAGTAGATATTATAAAAGGAAGGCCTTACAAAATCAGGCCTTGGTCTGTTAAATTACTGGCTGGCCTGTTACTTCTTCTGAGTGCAGCTAGCTAAATTCCCATGTGAAAGAATCTTGAGAATGACAACCAGTTTGCATAACAACCTATTCTTAGAGAGAAAAATAAGTTGCACCTGTAATAACAAAAGATCTGTTCCATGACAATCCACAAAGAAAATATGTAAACACCTGTGAATAGAAAAAGTCTTAACACATACCCACACAAACACCTTCTAACCAATAAATTGAGTGGAAATAAAACTACTAGTCAACTGCAACTGAACATGAGGTCTGTGAAAACTGTATAAAAATGAGTTATGTGAATAAAGATGGGGCTTTCCTGCATGAAGAAACAGAGTCCTGTCTGCTTATTACTGCAACAGGCCTGTTTTTTACAGAAAACTGAATGTTACATATGAAAGATCTAGAATCAAAATATGCAGTAGTTTTTCTTTTTTAAGTTAAATTAAACCATTCCTCCAACCTTATGGCAAGGAGGAGTGAATAGTGTGGAAGGCATTTGTTCAAAGCCAGTACTTGGGCAAAATTTAAATGTCTCCAGGAGTCTGATAAATTTTAGGTTTCTATTGAACAGCTCCCAGTGCTATAATTGTGTTCATTCAACAATTTTTACTGCTGATCAAAACATTTATTTTTTAAGAACAGAAAAACACCAAGAAGCAGTAGAGTCTGCACAGTTCACATGATGAATGAGGTTATTCTTAATATATAAAATATAGCTTACCTTGATTGGAGTTGATGGTTTTGATGCCAAGGAAAAACCAGCCAGGACTTTGCCTATATATTTAAATTCTCTTTCAGGCCCTACAAAATGGTTGCAGACCTGGTCAATATCTAAAACATGCATGTTAGGCATTTTTTTTATTCTGAATAATTTCCATATGTCACTGTCTATTATGAATCATAATTGTAGTTTGCCTTCACCACTTTTCATTTAAAATGAAGAGTTCTGATTCTAGATTAGTATTATACAACTAAAAACTGCTACCAGAGTGACTGCTGCAGGTTGAACATGGCTTATAATGAAGCAACAGTATCCATACTGTGCACAGCTAACACCATCAGTGCCATTAATGTGCACAACTAAAGTGAACAGGTACTCCAGAAATTAAAACAGGTTCATGCACTTACACAGTGCAGTAAAAATAAAGTGGTACCAAGATACAATTTACAAAAATTATCTGAAAATACAGAAGTTTATCTAAAAAAAAGTTCTCTTTTTAAGTTCTGGGTCATATTTTGTAACTGTGATTCACAATCACTTTTTTTTTGTTCAGTGAAACTGACCAAAGTATCCCACAAAGCAGCACATATTGCCTTCTTGAAAATAAGCTTTGAGGGTTTTATCTACACTGGGATTAGTGGAGGACTTTGGAAACTATTTCTGTAATTGAACACTTCAACAGAGAAGGAGGACTAGTTGAATTTTCAGATATCAAGGCTGAAAATTAAAACATATGGCAAATATAGACTACATTTCTTATTTTTCTTCCCCCCATATTACACTTGCTCTTTAAAGAGAACCACAGTTCTTACTTTTTTTGGATTTATACTGTTTTGGTGCTGTCCAGCCATACAAGCCATCTCCAGGCTCCTCATCCTTTAGAACTGTATCATATTTTGACAGTGTGTCAGTTGCATAAATATCATCATCTTCTTCCTCTAAAGCTCCTACACCAAAAGCCTGAAATATATATTTTAATGGAGAACTCCAAAGTAAAAATACTCTTAAGTCACATATCAGAACACTTCTACATTGGTATCTATTCATCTATATAAAATCTACAGTACAAATATACATACACTGGGAAAAATGCAGCATTTCACCACAAAAACTGAGGTGGGGAAAAAACCCCACACATCAGTGAGGACAAAAGCAAATACATTCCACTCCCTTGGCAGGGAGGGACAGCAAGTGTGGTGTGTACAAGACAAGGACAGCAGACTAGCTGCACCAAAATAACATGTGCAATCTGACTAAGAGCAGGTTAAGTTCTCAAAAGGAAAAAAATATGTCAGTTGGCAAGGAAATTAAACAAGTAGAATTCCTAGAAAATATAAACTGACAGTGCTTCTAGATAAGAACTACAAATTCACTGGAGCAACACAAAACCTCTCTAGCTGACAGCTACTGAAAGTACAAGAGACAAAAAACAAACTAAAACCAGACTGAATATTAACTTTATCCAACCAAAGTAACATAGGACATTTTTCCAAAGAGCTACTCAGTCAGGTAGTTTTTATAGTTGTATTTACAGTTTCAGTGAGTGAAGGCATTTGAGAGTTCTAAGGATTTTTCCACATCTTCAAAATAAGTTTTAAAAAAATCCAATTCTCAATCCACAATTAACATTTCTTACAATAATACTACAATGACTAGGAGCTTTTCACTTAAGAAAATACAAAATTTATGTGGATTTTACTGCACTGATCATGAAATACATTTTAAAATGTCCTTACCTGACCTGTAATACCTAGTTTTCTTCCTTTACTATGTCTCAGATCACCAAGTAAATTGCTTGTTTCTTCAGAACCACCTGTGAAAAGATTCAGGTGTTCTCTTCCAACACCAAACAAAGCTTGTGAGGGGTCCAAACCCTTGTAGCCAAGTCCATGGACATTCTCTTTTGGAGTCAAGTCTACAGGCATTACATCTTTTGGTGCAAATGTCACATTCTCTGGCTGGTATTCGTCCTCTTCATCCTTGTACAAATCAGAAGTTTGTAAGAGCAAATATGACTAAAAGTTCTGTTTGTTGAGCTTCTGCAACATTCAGTTAACATGAGCCTAGGCAAGTCTGCATTACCTGAATTCTGTATGAACTATACCTGCCTATGTAGCAAAAGAAGAAATTTAGGTATTATAACTTTTCTTCACATTAAGCATAGAAAGTATTTATAAACATTTTTCAGAAGACATGAAACTGCATTTTAAAATACTGTTCGAGGACATTAAAGAAGTTGGTTTGTTTTTTAATCTGTTATCACATATTCTTACATAAGCCAACAGACCATTTTTGCCTGTTCAATACCTCAGAACCCTCAGACAGTCCGGGTGGTAATGCACAACCATATATTTTCACTGTAGGATCTGCAAGAGACATCATAACTTCATGTTACATTAATAAAAAGAGAGTTGAAAATCAACTTTCTAATCAGTCTATGAATGTTAATTTTCTACTAACAAGAAAGTTAATTAGCTCAGGAACTTACCAGGTTTCTGTCTGCATGGCTTTCTTTTGACTCGTGGTCCAATTCCTTGTCCTTCTTTCCAGCCCATTTTTCGTAACAGTTCAACCCCAATTGTTATTCTAAGAAGAAAACAAAAGGAAACAAAACACAAAAGTACTTCAAACCCGATCTTTATTACTTGTTGACAAATAATGTACACATATATCATTTGAACTTCTGGCATTATGTCCCACTTTAAAATCAAATCCAAATGTGCTAATATTTGCATACACGCTACTTTCCAGTTTATAAATGTTTACTTGGTACAAGTCCACACATTCAAAACAAAAATACGAGTTGAGGCCACTTAGGAAATGTAACACTGCAGGATCTTCCAGTCTCACAAGTACGGTGCTCAAACATTACTTTTCTCAGCAATACAACACTTCTAAGTGAAAGGAACAGTTTGGCAAACTGGTATGTAAATTTACTCACTTGGATGGTCCTATTAAATCATCAAATGCAGTGGTTCCTGGAATGGGAGCAACTACTCCTGCAATCTGTCTAGCTTTCTCCTTTATTCTGTCTTTAGCTTTAGATGCAAAATCATCTGTAGTTGTAATATCTTTTGGTGCTATCCCAAATTCACTAAGATCCTGGAAATATACACAAAACAAAAACATTTAGATTAAACATCCTTCAAATTCTTACTTACTGTAATAGTAAAGTAACGAAAATGGCGTATGACCTTCACATTTGCTAATTTTCTCAAGCCACTTATACAGTTGTTTCTGCAATAACTTTAGTGGAAATATCTTAAACAGTTGCAAAAGTATTTGCATTTTGTGATAAAGTGAAAAGGTTGAGTTCTAGTTTTATTTTTTAATACTGACATTACAGGAGCTTCTAAAGTCAACCTATGAAATAGTCTATATAACCTAATAGGATAACACTGTATTCAAGAAGTAATTTCAACTTGCTTTAATTTTTGCTGTCATGGCAACTATTTACACAAGTTTTCAATTCCTTTCTAAATTTACCTCTTCATCCATGAAGTCTTCTGGTCCACGAATGGTTCTATCTGCTCTCTTCTGCCGTGATGATACAAAAGCTGAAGGTGTCCATCCTTTAAAGAAGGTAAATATTTAAGTAAGGTACTTAAGGCAACACAGTATTCAAAAACATTCAAACATTTCAACCTTACATCTTAAGGATACATCAAAGGAATATTTGTAAAATTACAGTCCAAAAACTCAAGGAGAAATAACTTCAGCAATACTATTTCAACTATTCACAGTATAAGGAATAGCAGGAAGCAAAAATGCTTAATGACAGTTAATTTGTTTTCATTAACATGACAATATAGTTCTCAATTTAACCATTCCCAGAAGACATAGCTAACCTTCCTTTGTTCCAACGGTGTTAAAGTAACCAGCAGAAAAGCCACCAGTAAATGCACCATGGAAACGCTGGTATCGTCCCTTTGCATCTTTAACAGTCTGTTCTTGAAGAGGAACTGGCTTTTTAATTCGTTCACCTACAATCAAATAAATCAGAAAGTAAGACACAACTTTACACAAAGACTTCCCACTTCCTCCAGACGCTGTTTTTTCCTTGCAAGTAAGAACAGGATCAAACACTGGCCACCCTGACGTGGAAACCATCAGCAGTTCACATTTATTTCACACCATTTTAACTATTCATATACACCATTGATGCACAGTGGTAAAGGAAAAACATGAAGAGTTCACTCAAAATCCTCAATTCTACTGACTTCTGAGAACACTGCATTTTTTCCTTGCGAAAGGAAACTTTTAGTTTTTAAGTATGCAAGACCTCTGGCAAGATTTCTTCACTTCAGCAATTGCTTGAAAAATTACACATCAAAAGTAATTAAACTGAAACACAACACAAAAGCCATAGACTTTGACACAAACATTTACCCTCTTTTAACAATATTTCTTGAATAACGTGGCACGGACTTGGGAGTGACAACACTAGTCCTTCAGCGATGCCCTGTCCATCTCATTGGGCAGTCAGACTAGCGTAACTGCGTACACCTGAACTGTAATACCTGAATTGTACTTCTATTTTTTTTTCAGGGGGGTGGGGGGAAGGACAGGAGCAAAGCCTGGCACCACCCAGCGCAGCCGCCACAAGCCGCGGGGTATCCCCGCCACAGCCGCAAACCGGTGCAGTGCCGGGAAGGCCTTTCCGCACTCCGCTGTCAGGCCCTATGCTGGGCCAGAGCCTCTCGCAGGACGGCACGGCTGCCGAGAAAGGCCCTGCGCCCCGCGGCAGCAGGAGGAAGGGGAAGCAGGTCTGCGCTGGGGGCACACGCCACAGTTCCCCGGAGCAGGGGCTGGAGGGCGTTCAGCCGCGAACCGGACCGGACCGCGCAGGCCCTTCGGGAGAGCCCGGCCCCAGCGCCTCGCGCCGGGCCGCACCCCAGCACTCGCCAAAACGCATTGACAGAGGGACGGAGGAAGAGCAGACGAACCCCCCGGCGGTCCCTTACCCTCCTGCAGGGGCTGCAGCGGGCATCCATAGCTCACCAAGTCCTCCTCCTCGCTGTCGCTGCTCTCCGCCGCCGCCATCTTACACGACGGTGGCCGCGCGGGGCACGGCGGCGTCACTTGAGGGAGGCGGAGCCGCCGGCCCCGCCCGCCTCCGGGACGGGGCTCTGAGGGGGACCGGCACCTTTCACCCCCGCGACGGGAGCCCTTTAGCGCCTCTCGGCCTCATCGCGGCATTGGGCTTGCCCGCTGGGCACAGCGGGGTCCTGCGGGCCGCTCTCGGTCTCCCGTCGTGCGGGGAGCAAAGCGGGGAGGGCATGGCGGGGGCCGCAGCCTGGCCCGGGCGCACGGGTCCCTCCAGCGCAACCGTGTTTGCCTGAAAAAGTCCCAGGTCCAGGAGCTCTGCGGAGCTGCCGTGGGCGGCTGCACATCAACGGTCCGAAATGTTGACTGGAGTCTTTAAAAATTACCAGCGTCACATAATTCACAGATTCTCGGTCGTCAGTAGCCATGCGATAACTCCCTCCAACCATGGAGTGCACCAGATCTGGCCCCCTCCGACTCAGGGCTAGGAAAAGGGCAGCAACGACTCTGACGAACAGATTTTATCTAAATCAAGGTGTAAAGCGGACTCCACCCTGAATCCAAACCGACGGAGTTGCAGATTTCATTGTACACTTAAGCAAATACATGGCAAAATTTGCCTAACCAGGTTGTCTTACACACTGTTCAAGAATTTGCACAGAAATCAGGACAGAAGTCTGGGCATTCAAACCTCCCCTCAAAGAGCTTTATCCCTGAACTCTTTCAGGTATCTCTATACCTCCTTGGGTATACCTCTATACTTCTCCTGTATCGAGAGAGAAACATTTACTGAATGCATTTTGTACAAAAACCAGTATTCACCAGTAGGACCCAAGTGTTCAAAATTTGGATTTTGATTTCCAGTGTTACCCTCCTCCCTGCGCACCCCCCCAAAAAAAAGTCCAAAACCAAACATTTCGATTTGTGCTGAAGATTCTATCAGTCCACAACGTTTTAAAGTATCACCAGTTTCTTTGAAATCCTTGAAAATAAATCAAAACACAGTCTTCAGAAATTCCTGCCCTTAACAGGCAAGACGTCTGTGCATTCTCTATCCCAGTATTTCTCTTCGTTTGTTTACATGGAACTGGTTTCTTTCAAAGTGAAACTGCCGGAGTTTCATGTGATTTCAGGTTTTCACAGGAAATATTTACACGGTTCCATGCAAATAGGGAGTACTCTGTTTCATTAAGGTCTCTAATCCACTTACAAACAATATAGCAGAAGCTACAGACACTATCTACGTGCATTATCTCTTCTCTCATCATTGCTAAGCACTTAGCTAGAACATACAGTGGACAAACGAGCTGTTAGCATATTTGCTGTTTCACTTTGTTGAGGAAATAATTGTTCCTGAATAGTCGATAATATGTGACTTTGACTTAACACACCGGCTTAAATAAACCTTTTTTGCACAATGTTAACAGAGAATCTTTTGAGTGTTTTGTCTGATCAGTTCAAAGAGTTGGGGTAATCAAATACTGAAGCTTTTTTTTCCCGTTAAGGCTTTTCTCAGATTAGAATTACTTTTGTATGCCAGTGGTATTTCCTTCTCCATGGTAAACTCTCTTGTTTTCAATTCTTAAACCAGGTGACAATTGCCATTTGTAGCTGTTATATAAGACAATAATTCCAATGTCTTTTTTTAATTGCAATAAAACTATTAGTAGAACTGAATAGCTTACGTTTCAAATAATTTTTTAACAGAAATTTGTCTGGTAAAAAAAAAAAAAATCAATCTGCATGTTTGAATGAAAGTTCACATATTTGCCAGTGGATGTAAGGCTGAAATTGAGCCTAAAGCCATAGGTAGATTTCAGGCTTTTGTTTTCCAATACACAGTTTTCAACATCTGGTTCTGTATTGGTTCATCAAGAAGATCAGGCATAGAAGTATTTTGTTATGTCTTTTGTATTATTTAGAACCACTTCTTTAAATAGATTTGTTGATTAATTTTAAGTCATGCGAGTCACTAGAACTTCAGACTGAAATTGGTACAATTGATACATAATAGAAAAAAGCAAAACCTTGATTCATTTAAAGCAGTTTTTTTTTAAATCACATTAAAGAAAAAACCCAAAATCATAGGCACAGGAAGCATAAAAATCCCATATTTTTACAAACAACAAAAAGAGACAAACTTATATCTGCCTTATCTTGCATTCAATGGGAATGTTTCCCTGAATATTCATCCTGCCATCTCAGGGCTGTTTTATCAGTTGACAAAACAGTCACCTGAAGGTCAGCCCCTGAGGCATTGCTTTAGCTTCTCCAAAGTGCTACTTATCATTTTTTAAAGGACTGGAAAATAAAAAGAGATAACACATATTGTTTTTAAATACCCACACTTTCATCTGTCGATCTCGAAGGCAAGGCATTAGCTGGGAAAAGTGGTGATGATTTTGCCCATGTTTGGTCTTAGTTTCCACATAAACTGCAAAGTCTTTTTCCAATGTGATTTCACAGTAGAATAGGCAAGCATATTAGTTAATTAATAGTAAATGGGATTTTTTTCAGTGAAGATAATGTTGCAGTTAATACCTCTAAGGTGAAGGAGCAACAGTGGAGCACTGCACCTACAGCAAATAAGATCCTGCTTATCCAAAGCCCTGATACTGAGTTTGTGTACCATTTTCATATCTTTTTTTGTTGCTCAGTAAATTTCTTGGTAAGGAAATAATCTAATCCATCTTGTAAATTTGTAACAGTCTCAAAGCAGATTCACATCATTGCTGCTACTGTGCCTCATGCCCTATTTTTGCAATTTGCCAATTTTTTTTCCCTCCCCACAAATACTATTTGGAAAGAGAGTGGAAAAAATCGACCTATGATCATGTTTCCTCACTCCTCACCTAGTACTTGCTTACAGTAGGCAGACATTTACTCATTAAGAACTGCAATATTCAGAAATAAAGGATGATACTAACTCAAGAAAACCACTGCAGTGGGATTTATTGACATAAAGCTACAGGCTGTCAGGATTACTGACAAAATCTTTCTGTCTTTCTGATCAGAATCTAAGTTTAATATTCAATGCCACCAACAATAGGAACAGAAAAGTGTTAGCAGGTGTCAGGTTCAGAATTCAAAAACCTACCTGGAGAAACAGCAGGAGTTGATGCATACTTCTCCCTTCATACAGTATAATCCTAACATGCTTTTGCTGGTAAGCCTCTGGGTCTCTCTGGGACAAAAGGTGTCTTGTAGGCACCTGCTACCACCATATAGCCAAAAGGTCTGTAAAATCAGAGGTAAGAAATATTGTCTCTCCAGAGAGCAGCCAGATTCCTATCTTGGATATGGAATGATACATCAACTGTTACACCAGCAAGAAATTAATTTCCCAAACTGGGACTATTTCCTTGCTGCCAAAGAGAAGACTATTGATGGGATTTCTTATATTCACATACTTTTTCATATGATGGGGAAGGAGAAGAAGGAGAGGATTAACAGAACGAGTGGAGTGATACAAACGTATGAGAAATATGTACATATATATCATATATACGTGTCTGCAGTAAGGGTGTTCAGATTCTGGTCCCGATTTTCGTCCCTCTTACATTTACTATTGTGGGACAAAACATGGGACAACTCAACGTCTGTCATTATGTGTCTGTTTCCAGCATGATCATTGTCTAGATCACCTGGCTGCTTTATCTGTGAAAATGCACAAAGCCAGTTAGCACTTAGTTCTGCAAAACTAAGAGAGATGATGCAGAGATAAGGAACATTGCTTTCAGATTCAACGCTGCATGCAGAACTGTTTTGCCAATTGACAGAGCAACTTAAAGGACATAGACACCAATGGAGAGAATGGTCTTATTTTACTATTAATAGTAAGGCAATACAAAAGTAAAATTATACATTTAATAAAACAAGAAGCTTACAGCTCAGTTTTAACAACAAGCAAAAATAAGCAAGTAATCCACCTAATCATTACCATACAAGAAAGAGAATAGCTATTGAAAAAGATACATCACCAAGTGCCTAAGTACTTTACCATCATCCAGAGTCCACAATTGCAATTGCTGGTGAGCCCCATTTCACAGAGAGGACCTGGAGAACTCTTCCTGTCAATTGGGAAAATCCTACACGGTGCATTCACCCACAGGTGAGGTTTCTGGATTTGTCCTGAAAGGGACTCCAGTTTTTATAGGCCCAAATCAGCCAATCAAAGTGACTTGTTTATATTTTTAGCGCAGAAGCACCTGGATCTGATGGCACACTGGGCCAGATTCCAGGCCTCAGCTGGGTGGGTTTTCCCTAAAACACCATACAAACAAACCTCTATTAATGTCAGCTGAGAAAGTTTCTTAAAAGGATCCATTTCTTGCAGATAACTACCCAAGATTATGGGAAAGTTTCTAAAGCAGCCTGTTTGGTGTTAAACAGTCTTTTTGTTAATAATCATTCATTATTAATTATTATAATTAATAATCATCTATTTTTTGCTAAGTAATACTGATGATGTTAGTCACACAGTGCCCAGGATTGTAAGTCAGCTCTGGCTTAGGCCTGCTGCTCAGGCCTCAGCACATCAAGAACATATGGATATTCTTTAGATGGAAATTCTTAAGCATTTGATGCTTTCTTACAGATAGTGTGTCCAGTGCACTAGATCACAGAATTCACTCTCTTCTAATATTAAAAATAAATATCAAGCAAACATCTGCATCTATACAACCCATTTTATGAATGCATTAATCTGTATTTCTAGCCTATATTTCTCAATCTTTACAATGCAGCAACCAAGCCTTCTGATTCAGGCAGTAATCATGAGAAAATTTGTGGTATGAACCCAACTCTAGGAATTCTAATAGCAACCAAAAAACTACTGGAGACTAGATGATGAGAAGGGCAGGGGCATGGGTTTTTTGAGCATAAATCAGGTTTTGGAATGTTCTAAGCTGCAATTTACATTCCAGGGTCAGAGAGCACTCCTACTCAGTCATTATACAGCTGAGCACTACTGAAACTATACAATCAATATGTGCCTTTTGCAAAAAAAAAAGCACGTTCACTATATGCACACAAACCCTACAGTGACTGAGTTAAGAAACACTCTCTCAGTCCTAATGCAGTCCTGATGAAGAACCCTTTATTTGAGCCAGGGGAAGGCACAGCCTGATCTGGCAGTTGTCAGAGTGCTGGGTGATACACCCCAGACACTAACGATGGGGAGGAAGCCTGCTGTCTTGGACTCCTGGGTTTACTGTAGAAACTTACTGGATATGCTGACTTTGCTTTATTCAAAGAAACCACCAGCAATGAAGAAACGCTGCATTTTGTCACCAGCACATGTTAGAAAGTGTCTTTGGTGTTGTATCATGCAGAATTGTCTGGAAAATTGTGTTTTACACATAACCATGATAATGATCATTGCTGTTAACTGAGCCTTTGGCCTGACTACAGGCTCTTAGGACTTTGTTTGGAGTAGTAGCTGTAGCCTTTTAATGAGATCCGTTTTCAGTAAAGCCAGTGACAGCAGCACAAACTCGAAAGAGGGTTACATTAATGTTGTTTTAATTGGCAGATTGTATCAGCACAGCCTGTGCTGGCAAATTACTCATTTATCTTAAACTAGTTTCTATGCATTGCATTAGAGTTTTATACTGATTTGCAAGATTTAAATTTTAAAATAATTTTTGTCAGATAAGTACCTTTTCTAATAGCATGACATTTAAAACATTTTTACACACTCAAATCAGAAATTGGAACAAGTTTCCTACTCATATCTAGTTATATTTAATACATATTAAATATATATATAAATACATTCATCCAGTATCTTTAGAATTATTGGGAAAAAAATAGTGAGGTGAGAGTGAGGAAAATCACAATGAACAAAATTCAGCTGCTTTCAAGACAGCAAATCTTTGGATCCCAATTTCTGAGTTGCTGACTCTAGTATTCTTCCTTAAAAACATGCAGTAGACACACAGTTTACCCAGCCTGCCCTGTAGAACGCTTTGGAGACCTCAGTATTTTCAAAGAACTGTTTCCATTAAGGATATAATTCCAAGGACATTTTTTCTTTTGATAAAAAACGTTCTCTCCTCAAAAATTTATTTTTTTTTTTTGTCCTAACACAACTACGCCGTAATTCACAGAAAACTAAAAAAAGAGAAATAAGGCCGGGGTAGGTGGGGAGGAAGATAAGTTTGGTAATACCAATAGAAATACTGCATCTTTTAATGCTAAATGTGCGGCAAGCTCTGTTGGTTAGGCACGGCTAGGAATAGGAACCAATATTGGCAAATTCCTCACACAAGTGTCCAGTAACATTTGTGAAGCTGGTTACGCAACAGAGTGTTTCAGATAGGGGGTCTCGGCAGCACGAAGACCTGCAGCCCTCCGCAATGTTGAGGTTGGTCCCACAGCAGTTTCCCGGAGCAGGGCCAGCCCTGCCTTCCACCGAGATACCGCTGCCCTGTGTAGGTCCCCGGGCTCTGGGACCTCTCCCAGGCTCCTGCCTTTACACATACCAGGGTGCGGGCGGGCACAGGGCCCAGGGAGACACCGGTCCTGCCAACCGTGCCGACAGGTCCATACGGCACCCCAAAGCCCGTCGCTGCAGTGCTAAGTGGCCATGTGGGCCCTGGGCACCGCGATCCTCGCTGCGGGCGGCACCCGCGGGGTTGGGAGCAGCCCTCTCGGAGGAACGAGCCTGCTCTTGAGGGGCTGCCACCCGCGGGGAGCCTCGTCTCCCCAAGGCGGTGCCCGGGGAAAGCTGGTGGCGGCCCCACCGTGCCGGGAGTGGCCGCTCCGGGTGGCCCCCCCCAGGGGCTNCAGGCTCCTGCCTTTACACATACCAGGGTGCGGGCGGGCACAGGGCCCAGGGAGACACCGGTCCTGCCAACCGTGCCGACAGGTCCATACGGCACCCCAAAGCCCGTCGCTGCAGTGCTAAGTGGCCATGTGGGCCCTGGGCACCGCGATCCTCGCTGCGGGCGGCACCCGCGGGGTTGGGAGCAGCCCTCTCGGAGGAACGAGCCTGCTCTTGAGGGGCTGCCACCCGCGGGGAGCCTCGTCTCCCCAAGGCGGTGCCCGGGGAAAGCTGGTGGC
>VXBB01012452.1:41780-76547 GCA_013399915.1 Illadopsis cleaveri
ATACCACCCCACTTAACTGGTAAGCTTTTGCAAAGAAACTATCCCTGAGACACATCAACATACAGAACTCAGGATATTTATGATATAGTATTCATCCAGTCATAGGATCCAGTGCTTATGTGATGAACTATTAGTAGGGCTATGCCTGCCTTATTTTTGTTTGTTTGTTTGGGGATGTTTTTTTGTTTTTGTTGATTAGTTTTTTGATGGGTAGGAGCAGAACAAGGAAGAGATACCTAGCAAGTTCTTTCTACTCTATTTTTCCCACCTTGGCTTACTGCTTTGTAACACCTTACAGTGGCCATAACTTTTCAGATTTCTCTCACCAGTCAGAAAGTTGCAATAAATGGTAAGAAAAAGCCGTAGTTACTTTTCCAAGGTTAACATTTCTGCAGCTCTCTAGGTATTGGCTGGCTCAACATGAAGCATCCCAGCTTCAATTTGGTTGTTCTGGTTAGCAGTCCACCGTGCTACACAGAGGCAGAGCAGTAGGACAGCTAGCTTAATAAATCTTTAGTTTCTGATCAGTTGAACAAAGGTGCATAATTCTTTTCCCTCTCTTAAAGCTTTGCTTCCATCTGTGAGGCTAGATACTTATCATATAGACCAAGTTGATTCAGAAAGAATGACTGTGTTAGTCCCCTGTGTCAGGGAAGAAGGCTAAAGGCAGAAGCGAGCAGCTCCATAAGTGAAGCACCAGACTGAAGATGATGATAGGTATGGTAACTAGCTCATGAATCAGCACTTCCCTAATTAATTCTGTGTGCTTCCCCTCTTTTTGGGCTTTTTTCTGCAGGGCTTCCCCCCACCTGTTGTTAATGTATCAGTTTACCAACCTGCCACACCTGTCCTTCCACTGGGGTTTAGCTCATGGGGTTCTTTTTAAGTCATTAGTAGCCAGGCAACCATCAACATTAGCATTGACACAGGAATATTTATTTGGCTATTTGCTCTCTTTCCACTTGTCTGGCAGGACAGAAACAACCTAGCAATGATTCATAACCTTTGTCATCCAAAATCCACTTATTATATACAAATTCATAAAACCTAAAACAGAAAGTAGGCCTTCATGTGAAACTAAGAATCATCTGAAATGTGGTTAGTCAAGAGACAGATGTCTCTGATGAAATATGAATGTTAATTTTGCTTAGTGGGTGCTGTGACAAGATGGAGTTCATGTAGGAAATACATATTTGGAGTCTAATACAGTAATTAGTTATTTAACTTTATATTGATCTTTGGGCCAGGCACTTAGAAGTATAAAATACTTTGTTCATGGCACAAGTAGACCAAGCTCTGGAAGACCAGATCTTCCCCACCTCTTTACTAAAACAAGCAACAACAACAAAACTCTCAGATAAAACTTGTGCTTCTGAAAGATCTGCAGTGTACAGCTACATTTTCAAAACTGAACTAGTGGTAACATCCAAAAAGAAACATTATAGTACTGCAAGAAGGTAAGAAAATAACAATTTAGCAGGACTTGGGATCAGTTCTGGAAATATTGGTGTGAAATACACCATTTGCTATGATTGCTATTAGAACCGAGAAGTTGTGTGCACAAGTTCCATACATACTTGTTATTTAAACATACATGTTTAAATATCTGGAGGATATGGCCATTTGTGTACACTGCTGGGCTTGACAAGCAGCACAGGCTGCCCTGGCTGGAAAGGACTGTTTTCCTTTAAGTAAGGAGGCACACCCAGTTTCAACTCTGTGTCACCTTCAGACAGTGTGGCTCATCTTAAAAGTTCAAACCACTACTTCGTAAATCATATTTATGTTAATTTCAAATTCTTACTGCCATTACTCATTGTTTGGCAAACAGTCATGATTTTTACGTTCATCATGACTGGACTTCTGACGTGAACCATGTAGAAATGCTGTTTGAGAAATGGATCATCTACCTGGAGGAAGACAAAACTAAGCACTTGCTTGGACCTGCTAAATAACTTTTTAGTATGCAGAATTTGTGCTTTATGCAAGGGGTTGTCTTTCCCAGACTGTATTTCTTAGGGTCTTTTTCAGATATTGGTTATTTTGACTGTCCTCTACGCAGACTTCTACCCATCAATTTTATGGCAGCTTGATTGCAATAAAGAGTTTGAGCCTGCAAATGAACACAAATTAGCTGAGTGTCCTCATCCCCTGTGCAGATGTAAAGCACAACATTTTCCAAAAAGTAAAATATTAATTCCTTATAGGTTTTGTGAAGTTAATGGGAGCCATATGCTTGCAACAGGTGAGTGTATCCTGAAAACAGATATCCTCTGTCCATAAGAAGCGTCTTATCAAAATTGTCACACTTGCAGGCACACTGGAGGTTATACAGATACCTTGATCTGTCAGTGCCTTGTCCTATTAGGGCCCAGGGCTGGTTTTCCTTCCCACAGAGAATAGTCCCTGGGGACCTGAAATGCAGGGAAATATCTCTTACGCTTTTTCTCTTTGCAGTGTTTCAGATCACTGCAGTTTTGTACTCATTGTTCAGTAGGAGCTTGATCAAAAGTTCATTAAAATAAATAGATCACTTCTACGAGCTTCATGGGCTTGGGAATCAGGCAGTTGATCTTCCTGAAAAAATTCCCGAAGCGAAGCTGTAAAGAAGTTATTTGAATGATGTCATCAAACATGTCTGGCACACAGAAAGGGTCAGGGAGTTCTGGGAGGAAGCTGCAGCTTTACAGAAAAACATGAAGGGCAGGGCAAGGTTACATTCTAGAAGGATGCTTGAACTAAGTGGTCAAGAAAGAAGTTGTCAGGAAATACCTGTGCATAAATATGGAAATAACAGGTCTGAGATGATAATTAAATACTCAAAATGAATGCAAGAGCAAGAGGAAGTAATTGGTGAGGTTCAAATGAAAAATGGCATGAATAGAATGGAAGGAGATAAAGCTTTGAATAGCAGTAGTAGAAAAGACAATGCAACACAAAATGAAGGAAAAGCAAAGTGGGGAAGAACAGCTGCATCCCACAAAAAGAACCAGACTAAGAGCAGAAAACAACTTGTGGCTACAAGACTGTGTTAGACATGAAAGTATGCCTTGCTTCTGCCTTTCTGTATAATTGTGTGTAGAGGAGCATAAAGGATTTTGGTAATTAAAGGACTACTTTTAATCTGAACTGAATGAATGAGTTTGCTGCATGTGTGTATTCCCTCCAGTAAAAAAATCATCTTCTGTGTGTGTTGTGGTTTGACACTGGCCAAACACCAGGCACCCACAAAAATCATTTTTTCACCCTCCCTTGCTCTCAGCTGGGCAGAGGAGAGGGGAGGAAAAAAAATTAAGGAAGGGCTCATGAGTTGAGATGAGGACGGGGACAAAACACTCTAAGGGCAAAACAGATTCAAATTTAAAGGTAAAAAGTAAATTTATTATTAACAGAATCAGAGGAGGATAATGAGAAGTAAAATAAGCCTTTAAAACACTTTTTTTCCCTGCAGCCCCTCTCTCCTTCCCACTGACAGAGCAGGGAGACAGGGCATGGGAGTTTTGGTCAGTTTGTCACTCGAGATCTTCTTCTGTTCGCTCAGGGAGAGGAATCTTTTCTCTGCTGTGCCGGGGTGGGTCCCTCCCACGGGCAAACAGTCATCTCAAAACTGTTGTGGTGTGGGTCATTTGTCCACAGGGTGCAGTTCTCTAAAGATAGGCTGCTGTAGTTTGGAAACAAGGATCCTCTCTATCTCTGGAAGCAGGGCCCTCTCCCTCTATTGGGGTCTCCCACTGGATCACAGCTTGCTCTGGCATCCACCTGCGCTGCTGTGAGCACTTTTCCCATGGGCTGTGAGTGGATCTCTGCATCCCCTGTGGACTCCATGAATTACAAATTGTCTGTTTCACCATGGTCCTCACCGGCTTGCAGAGAGAGCACCTCCTCCCCCTCTGTCCTTCCCCCTGACCTTGGTGCTGCCATGTTGTTTTCCCTCACACACCCTCACTTCTCCTTCTTCTCTGACTAGAAGAAAAACTACTGCTCGTAGGTACCATTGCCAACAAGTTCCACTAATTCAAAGATTCTTGCAGTATCCCACAGCACCAAGGAGTTGATTTTGTCTAGGTTCCATATCAGAGAGTTGCTCACTATGTTTCTGCTGTTGGCCAGGCGGCCCTGCTGGCACTGCTCGGGCAGTGGCAGCCATGGAGGCACTGGCCCTGTTTAATGCCTCTCCTCAAGCAGGGCCCCAGGAGGGAGAAGCCACCACCAGTGCCCTGCCCTGCCCTGCCCTTGACCCTCAGCATGGCTGGCCAGGGGTGGCCAGGGCTTGACCTGGGCCGTGTCAGGATGGTGGCGGCCGCGGCGCCTCACCACCCTGGGGAAGAAACCACGTGTGCACTGTTTGATTTTCTTCTTAAATGTTCTTTTTCTTCTTTCATCACGGAGGCATTACCAGCCTCTCTGACTGCAGCATGTCCATCTTCAGAGCCATCAGAGATTGGCTCTGTCAGACATGGTGGAAGCTTCTAGCAGCTTCTCACAGAAGCCACTTCTGTGGCTCTCCCCCGCTGCCAAAAAATTGGCAGTGCCAAATCAACACGTGTCAAGTTTGCAGTGACAGCTTTCTCAGTGAAAAGAACTGGGGGCTTGCGCTGTGAGTGGTATTTCAATGCAGAAACATTTCTATGTAATAATTCAATGTGGTGTGTTTTTTGAAGTTACGTGGCAAGTGGTGCTTCTGAAGATGTTTGCACAAGCTTCCTGTCATTTTACCCATTTATTACAAACTTTTCAAACTAGATATGTAAAATTAACATTATTGGGCTGTATGCCTTCTCAGTTGAACTACAATAATCTGGTTTGATCAGCTCATTTCTCTGTTGTCAAGTCAATTTACTTTCACTTGACAACAAAAACAAGAAGTGAACTTCAAATACATGATCAGAATTTCATATTCTATTTAAATAGTCACTTTTGTTTTGCTGGTATGTCATTGCTTGACCACTCAAAATTAGAGCTTGTTAATGGATTTTTAGATGCTCTTACAACAAAAACAAATTTTTCTAGTCAAAACTAAGAGGGTGAAGTCCAAAATAGTGCATAATTAAGTGGCTGGAGTAGTTGAAAGAAGATTTAGAGAGGTCTGAGCCTCCTTCTTGTGTAGTGGACAATACAGTAGGATTCTGATAAGCTTTGTAATGATACCCAGTGAGGCCACTCAAAAGGACATTCTTCATTTAAGGGTAAGCTTTAAAACAGTGATTTTATTTGCTTCAGAATTATTAGTTAAGGCTGAAGGGATGTGCTGGTGGACTCTGAGTATTAAGATTCAAAGGCATTTGGTGCTTTTTAAAAAAGGAGTGGCAGGGGCAAAGAATAAATTGTGGGAGGGAAATTTCTAACATATTTTAAAAGGTGTTAAAATTGTGTTTCCTTTAAACAAAAGAAAGACAAACATGCAAACATCTGTAGCAGTTTTAGCGTATCAGTGTTCAGAATACAATGGCTCAGTCCTGCTCAAACACAAGTTTCAGCAGTTTGAGTCTTGTTTAAGGTATGCACATATATGGGAGCATTCTTGTGAATTCCAGATTTCACACTTTACTTTTAAAGAGCCTAATTTGATAAGAGTCTGAAGGTATAATCATTTTGCTCTGTTAAGCTCTGTTTTGGTAAATTTGAGATGTGAAGAGAGGAGCTAGGGAAGGAAGGGTAGGAATTGTACTGAAGGTCTGAGCCACCAGAAGGAAAGATCAAAGATCCTAAAACTGAGAGCAGGTTTTTGAGCCCCAAACCTTGAGCACCATAGTTGTTTTGAACACAATTATTTCAAGGCTGCATATATCTCATTATGAAACTCGTGATATTTTGCAAGGGTTAAGCAGAAGCTTTGATGGGAGTTGCTATCTTGCCAGATACTGTTTTCATAAAATCCTAGAAACTTAATAACATTCTGTCAAATTTGGTTGCATTTGCAAAATATCTTGAAAATATTTTTAGGGGAGAGGAGACTGGCTCACATGTGTACTTAAGACTTAAAACAAATATTTTCAGTCTGGATTTTGATGTTAAAGTATACTCTGGTCATGGTCTCTTTTGGTTTTAATGACCAAGTTTGAGACAAGAAATACTGTTGTTGATGTCAAGGTAGCTAATTTGTATTCATACAGAACCTGTGCTATTAAAGTTCATTTAAATTCAATGTTAGTCCCTCTTAAATTTTTTCCAACAGGAACAAAAAACTTGTTTTCTTAATTCTAGGGATGTAATCCTCTTGCTGAGACTGGACGAAGCAAACTGCAAAATCAAAGAGCTGTTCTAAACCAACAGATCTTAAGAGCAGTGAGAATGAGAGCTGGTGCTGAAAATCTTCTAAGGTATATGTCATGGTTTCTTAGTTTTCTTGCCCAAGGAACAGTTGTTAAATTTTCTTTTAATTTTGTAGAAGTCTCTTAGCTATTGTATTTTCTCCTTTTTTTCCCCAAACATGCTGCATCTCTCACTGTAGAATGATTTGTGAATCTACCTGAATTTTTTTCAAGCTATAGCTCTACAGAGTCATTACTTGCTTTCAAGTGCTATGTTGTGGTAAATGAGCTGAATGTTAGACTTTCTTAGGTTGCTTTCTGTTCAGCTTTATTGCTAATGATAATGGCAAGTCAACCTTGCTGAATATTGTAATGAGTCCCTTTTACTCCTCAAATAAAGGTATTGCCACTATTCTGTTGGCTTTTTCCAACACCCTTTAGTTCTCTGCTGCATAGTAGAAAGGACTGTCTGTTGTCTTCTTTACTCCATGTAATAATCACGTAGGAGTAGCAGGGTAGCACACATGTAATTTGAGCTGGGTTATCACCAGTTGCCACCAAATTCTCCTACAGTTTGAGATAACTTCATCTATTATATTTTTTTTAGGGTATGTTTTCATATGTGGCTGTCTCCATAGGAATATAGCCTTATGTTGACCCTGTCTTAAGGCTGTTACATCCTGTGATCAACTGTTTGGCAAACAGCCTGTAGATTTCTAATCTTACACAGAAGAACTGAAAATTATCCCTATTCTCATCTGCAGTAGTTTCCTGTAGTGTCTGTTTCTCTGCAACTGGAGCAACAATGGGACTTCAAACCCAAAATCTAGTAAATATACTTAAAGAAGTGAAAATGCTTGGATAAATTTAATTGTCTTAAACTCATCATTAATCAATAGGTTGCCTATTGTCTGTTACCTGCCTTTATCTCCACTCCTGCAAAAGATGTGAGAGGTTGAAAACTTGGGTAATTTTAGCCTCTGTGACTGACTTAAGTTTGCTTTGTTTTCTGGTAATTGACTTAAGGAGTGAGACTTAGAATTTTACTACTTTTTATATGGTTAGCAAAATTATTACATGTGCTTTTGCAATGGAATGCTTCATTCAGTTAATGTTTCTGCTTGTCGATTCAGGAGTGTTGTGGAAGGGCTAAAGAGATGAGTAATATCTAATGGGGAAACTGGTAACATTTAACCTAGATATCCTAAAGTTCAGTTTCTGATGCTAGTATTAACTGCTGAAATACTGAAGTTGCTATTTACAGGAGTGGAAACTAAATCTACTTAAGAGTAGAGGAACAGACTTATTTTTAAGATTTTAGAAATCTAGAATGAATTTACACCTGTTGAACTATTAAAACTTGCTAGTTCTTTGAAAGAAGCAATTTTAGAAGTAACCTGACCACTAGACTGTTCACATGACTAGTTGTATCTACAGTCTCCTAAGGAAAAATGTAAACAAGCTTTATATTTGCTGATTTTATTTGAATTTCACCAACTTCTAACAGAAACAAACCAATTGCTGCCCACAAGAAGCTTCATGGGGTAGGATTTGGGAAAAAACTGGAAATGCAGGTTTCTTTACTTTTGGCTGAAAGTAAGAGCTAGGCTAGAAGCACACATTCCATATAGTGCAAAGACTTTTGTTCTTAGAGGTTCTAAAAGTCACCCTCTCCTTTTTATTGTCTTTTGCTCTGGAAGTGGAGTTAAAATTAAATTCAGTGTAGAGTTATGTGATTCTCAACAATATCACATTGCCCCTGTGGCTGTCTTTGCTGGTTGTTACTAAAAAGTATGTCTACAGCGTAAAAAACATGAAAAGGTAATCAAATCAAATAGAGCAAATAGAGAGCTCAATCTCAATGGAAATTTGGGGTTTCTGAAAAAGATACTAGAATTCCTCCTGTGGAGGATGGTAAGCTAGACCAAATGTGGAGCCTTAATATATATCATAATTAAAGTGCTTGTAGCATCAAAACTTGCCCATTTATCTGTGTGGTGCTGCCTTTATCAAGGAAGATCCACCCCACCATATGTTTGTATCCAGTTTGGCTTATGAAGGCAACAGATGTTAACATTGCTTAATTGAAGCAATCCATGTATTCAGTGAAGTACAGCATAGAAAAATCACAGATAACTCATTTATAATATGAAAAACAAACTTAGAATTTTAGTCTTGGAATAATTAGTTCTTCATCAAGGTGTTCCATAAAACTAGAGAACTGCTGTAAGTGGAGCCTAGATTTATGAGATGGTTGTTCATAAATATTTATGAAGGTGAATTATGCCTTAAAATAAAGGTAAATGCAAAATGCTGCCTATTTAAGTTTTGTTATTGTCTTAAGGTTCAGACTCTAATATAAGGGTACAATATCTTAAGCATGGATATCTTTTATCTTAAACTTATACCTGTGCATTTATAGATACAGATGATTTAAGTATCTTGAAAAGAATAATATTCTAATAATATTGTCAGTATGGAGAATCAGGCTAGAAATTGTGAGAAAAATACACAAGTAAGTAATCACAGAGAAATGCTCAGGGGGTGTTAAATACTAACATCCATTGTGCTTGCAGTTCAAAGTGTTGCCATTTAAATACATAAATGGCAAAGGAGATTAAGCAAACTAAGCAAACAAATATTTACATCCAACAAAATCAAATTATAGAGAAAATTTTCTTGTATTAAAAAGATATGGGTGAAAGTATTTCTGTAATAACTTTTGGGGAAAAATTATTTTCTTTTATTCTTAAGATCGGAAATCTCAACAGATCTTTATTCAATTTATAAGGTGGGGAAGTCTCTGTTGAAGAATGTCTCCTGACTACTTCCACCCACCTATCTTCTTCGATGAAAAAAAAAAATCACATAATCTGAAAATAGGATAGTGATTCTGTTTAAGATGCTTTAATTTTGTTGATTAATGTATCTGAAAATAAGCTTGACCCTTAATCACACAGGGAAGATTTGGCACGTAGGAATCTTTTGTTGCTGCATGCTATTATCTGGAAACTATCCCAGGCACTCTCTTGACAGTAAAACATAATAAATTCTGAAACATGAGGTCTTGTATCATCTCTTAAGGAGATAAAAAGAAATCTTAAAAATGCTGAGAATGCTTGCATTGAAGGTTGAAGGGGGTCAACATGCTTGTAGAGAACCTTTTCCTCAGCAATAAAAAATTGATATGTCTCTGCAGAGCAACCACCAACAACAAAGTACGAGAGCAGGTACTACTGGAACTGAGTTTTGTAAACTCAGACCTGCAGATCTTAAAAGAAGAATTGGAAGGACTTAATATCTCAGTAGAAGTTTATCAAAATGCAGAGTAAGTATAAAGCTAAGTTATTCAATTATTAACAGATCTTCTGTTTACCCTTGAAAACAAAATTGTTTCTAGGTGAGTGTGTATGTTGGACACTAATCACGTGAAAGAACAGAGAGCTTGATGGGAAGAGAACATACTTGATGGTAGATTTGTTGACTAAGGGCTAGTCTGCATATTTGTCCTTCTCTTGGGAAATGTGTGTGCCACTAGACCTTGGATATGAAGTTCCCTTGAAGAGAAGAGGATTGAAAGCTCTTGGGGCTGTACTGCAAACAGCTGGCCCTTAGCAGAATTTCCAGAACTAGAATGGCTGATTGGCTCAGTGCATTCTAGAGTGAACAAACTTAGCAATACAGTAATATCTCTTCTCAAATGTGCTCAACAGTCCTCTCTTTAGCTGGAGAATAGAAACACAATGTTGATCTGATGTTTAGAGCAGACTAGGTAATCTTGAATGGGTGCCCTTCAGTGACAGAAAAACACAAATTCCTTGGCTAAAACAGAGGAATTTTTAGAAGATGAAGTTGGATTTTTTCCAAGATATTTTTCTGCACTTTGAAGAGCACACTAATTTATAAATTGCAATGGATTCCTCAAAGATAAAACTTCAAAGTTAAGGAGAATTCACTGCCTGCATACTGAAATGATTTCTGTATCAGTTATATGTCTTGTTGATCCTAAAACGAAATATTTACTCTTTGATTAACAGCAGCTCAAGGTACAAATTGAAATGCTTCATGTGATGGGGGTATAATTTTGTGTCCCACTTAGTACTGTTCTCAGTTAGGTGTTGAACTTCCAGGTGGATTACAGGGAATTCTTAATGTAAAAAGATGAAGCACATTTCCAGAGAGGTAACTTCCAACTGAATTCTGACTTGATGCAAAATACCTCTGTTGCAGTTTTCTCAAACACCAACTTGTGCTAAACTTCTTATCCTCTACCCCCATGGCAAACTTCGACAACTGTTTGATGTGAAAATATTTTGGGGGTTTTGATGGTCTTTTTTTTTGAGATTTGGGTTTCTTGTTCAAGATTTTACTGGTCTTCATAGATGCATGTGACCACAGAGCAGTTATGGCTGTGGAAATGAGAACAAGGCTCCACAGTACTATTTCTTCTTCTAGCTAAAAAATATTAAAAATGTTTGGATTCTCACTGAAGAGGAGCAGTAGGTCAGGCCCCAAGGCAGGCAGAAGCCTTGAGGCTGGACAGCAGTGTGCTTGTTATTCTCTCCTGATCCTACCTTCCCAATCTATTTTGAATGGTGTTTTGCCTTTCTTATGCTTTTCATTCTAAGCTCTAAATGCTTTTTATGTTTCATCAGCAAAAATAATTAATTTCCCTGTAACTGCTCTCCAGCCTTTAACAGCAGGTAGCTATTAATAGTTGCTCTCTGACTATTGTGCACACAGTTGTCAGCATAAGGTCACGCCCATGGTTTACTGGATTAGCCTCTATTGTGTCAGCACAATCTGAAGGGTTGGCCCTCCCAGGACTTGCAGACATTTCATCTGGATTGAGAAGTGTGATTCTATTTCTGGTCAGTTCTGGAAGTCCAGGATCACCTCCCTAACTGTTCAATACTCTCATGACGTTTGCTCCATGGGTGTGGTGCCTTAGCTGTGGAAAAAAAAATCACATTTCTTTGAATGACCAATGCTGGTATCTACAGGGACTGTGGATGGTACTAGAATGGAATAAATTACTAAATTATGATTTCTTTTCCATGTATCTCACTTCCTTTTGAGGAAAATTCTTGATATAATCTGTAGTAAAAGGGTTGAGGTTTCTTCTAAAAGCCTCATCAGAAATCTGACCATTTGCACCACTTGAAATGGTGTTTTGGCTCTGTATCCTGGAAGTACTTTTCAAGCTAACAGAGCCACTTTCTGGACCATGAAGGACTCTTCCTCCATTTAGGAAGCTGTATTCCTACTGCCACCCTCTCAAGATGGGATTTTCACCAGTAAGAAAGCTGGTTTTGCTGACAAGACCATAAAGGAATGTGGGATTTTGTAGTTAGTTGGTAATGGAATGCTCTAAACAATGATTAGACAGCCAAAAAGTTGTTTTCAGGAAAAATGAAAATACTAGATGAACTTTATAATTGCTTGATAGTGATCTATTAAATCTACACAACAAATTATGTATCTGGAAGCAATTTTGGTCTTTTTTAAAGTCAATTCTCATCCTTATTGCCCTTTGATATTCTAGGGTTGACTTGTCTAGAGGTTAACACCTAGCATTTTCTAGAAACTAAGTAGTTCTTGGACTTCTACTGCTACACCTTTCACTGTGAAAGCTGGAAAAGTTTGGCCCTGCTTCTCCCTGTGTCACACACACAACTACTGCACCCAAAACCATTGGTAGCATGTAAAATACTGATTATAACTACTGATACTCACCATGGCTCTTACTGTGGCAGATCTCATAGCAGCTGAGGAGCTAAATTGGAGTAAGGCAGCCTTTGAGAGTCTCCTTTTCTTTGCCTGAAGGAAAAATAGGCTTAAATGAGGAAAAGTGCAGGCAAGTAGATTTCTTCACTCTCTCCTTGAGAAGTACAGGCCTTTAGGGAGATTTTCTTGTGCAGGAAAGAATGATATACTTCTTTCTTTACCCCATCAGTGTATGAACTTCCTGTCATCAAATAAAGTAATTATAACAGAAGCAGAAAAAAAAAAATCGAATATTTTTGCTTTTTTTCCATAGAGAGACTTTCAGTATTCCCCTGGTACCTCTTGGCCTAAAGGAAACCAAAGATGTAGACTTTACACTCCCTCTCAAGGTAAATTTTACATACACATTTCAGAATGAATAGTTAACAGAAATAACTTCCTTTTCAGACTTGTTTAAAGAAACAGAAGAAATTTAGGTACAAATTGGTTTTGGTTTTGCCCTAAAATTAAGATCATGACATGTTAAAAATTAACTACCAATTATTTGGGTCATTGCTCCTACCTAATTAAGACAAGAAGTCCAAAACTGTTATAAGAAATTCCACTTTGAAGACAGAGTTAAACCAAAGAATGAGAATTCCTTCCATGGTTTTGTTTCTAATAAGAGTATTGATTACTGATGTAAGTGTGAAAAGAAGTGGTAATGAAGGTTTTACTCAGCATAATGTAGTGGTACACCACCTTACACTAACCAAGACAGCTCAGTTGGGAAGCAGTGTTGCAGCATTAACACTGCTTGTTTGTTGACTAATGTACTTGGCTGGCTACTTGAGCCATCTTCTGTATTTTCTGAACTTCTCTGTATTGTGAAATATAGATTTTTATCTCACAGTAAACCATCTTGTGTCACTGTAGCATTTGTCTCTATTTTTACTTCTGTGGGTTGAATTCCATGGTCAGATCATGGTACCACTTCATGTCATTGCAGCTTTGTTATTTTAAGTGGAACTGCCCCAGTATAGCTCACAAGGGGTTGGCAGTCTCTTTCTGTTTTTTTCTGTTTTATGGTTGCTTGATCCCCTTGTTTAGATAACAGGGTTTGTTTGTCCCTTTCAAAACCACTAAGTGTTGTTATTTTAAAGCCAATTGGAGCTAATGTAGCAGATGTTTGGTTCCTTTACATCACAGTGAAATTTGTCTAAGATATCAAATCATAATTCTACTGTCTTATTGTAGTGTCATTGCTGTATATTACTGTGCTGTTGACTGAAAGGGAGTAGACAACGTTTAAATCACAACTGAATCAATTTCTTACTGTTTGTAACTGCAGAAAAATTAGTTTAGGATAATTTTAGATGTTCCAATTTTTTATCTTTTTTAGGACTTTATTCTGGAACATTATAGTCAAGACAGTTCAGAATATGAAGACGAAATAGCAGATCTCATGGATTTGAGACAAGTAAGTTCAAGTGTGGTATACTATGAGGTCTTTTAATATACATTTGTAAATAACATTTGTATGGAATCAAAATATGACATTTTTAGTTAGAACTTACTATACTCTTAGTGACTTCATTTCTGAGATATGGTGCATGAATCTCCACTGTCCAAGAGCTTTACAATCTGAGTAAAGAAAAAGTGAAGAAAGAGATGAAATTATGCAAAATGATTGAGCTATTGATGTAACTTTATAAATTTTGTTTATCCAAGAGTTGTTTTGCCTACTGTTTTTTATTTTAAAGTATTATAAATTTAGCAGGGAGAGTGTTGAAGTGGATTAATCTGGCAAAATATTGTAGTAGTATGGTGGGTATTTCTAACTATTGTTTGTTTCCTGTACTATGCTAGAAACATAGGCCTTCTCTGTAGCTCTCATAAAATACCTACAATCTTTATTTAATTAACTTTGAGACTTGCCAAACAGATTCTATTTGCTTTTTTAAAGGTTATGTGCTACTTGTGTGCAGCTGAAAAGCTTCTGGCATGAATCCATATGGCTTTAAGCTTACTGTGTTCAGATTCCACACATTTCTATGATATGCAGAGGTCCAAAGGAAGCAGAGCTTTGGGGTTTCAGTATTCATCCTGCAACTCAACAGAATGCACTCAATTTTAATCTGTTGTGTTTCAAGGCCTGCCGCACTCCTAGCCGAGATGAAGCTGGCATTGAGATGTTGATAAGCTATTTCCTGCAACTTGGTTATGTAGAAAACAGATTTTTCCCACCCACCAGGCACATTGGAGTTCTATTTACGTGGTAAGTGTGTAGTTCGTGTTTCTCTTTAGTCCTTTTCCCCCCACCCCCAGAACACTGGTTAATCATTAACTGTATTTTAATCTGAAGTATGTCAGTGTGTGTCTCCTCTTGAATCTCTGCAGTGTGTGTTGTCAATTTTTTTTTTAATAATCAAGAGTAATTGAACACAATACACCCATTACATGCTTAGAATGAAACCATTGGCTAGATTGTGATTTGGGCTACAGGTTAGGACAAGGGAGAAAGAGAGAAAATAATCTTCATTTTGGACAGCTACAAATGTTTCCAAATTCTGAACCTAGATGTACAAAATGAGGACAAGCAGCAGGATCAGACCTTAAGTCCCCTCCTTCACTTTGTTAAGAAGACCACTTGGGCCAGAAGAGATACAGGAGCAACTTAACTTTTTATAAGGGAGTATTTACTACAGCTGAGAGCAAAATTTGACTCTGAATTCAAAATTTTTATGATGAAAAAAGATGACTATCATGTAGCCAAGAGGAACTGGTAAATTTCTAGTCAGAACTGCAAATAGAAACTTCAGACACAAGCAGTAGAGGATCTGACCGTGCCAGTGGTTGATCTTTGGCAACATCTAAGAGAGTGCAGCAGCCCATAGGGGTACTTTCCCAGTATGCTCTTCACCTCTATGATGTTTTATGGGCACTTCTGAGTTAAATGTAATGACCTGATGGAGGCACTGCTGTAAAGCCTGCTGAAAACTGTCTCAAATAAAGCTGTTCCCTGGCTTGGGTTAATAATATGAATTGTCCTTGCAGAACATAATGGTGTTTCTGTTCACCTTCATTTTTGCTGTAGCAGAACAGTTAAGAATTCCACTACTCATTCAGAAAAACAGAATGAAATTACTTGTTTTTTCAGTGGACTCTGCTAATTATAACACTTCTTCTAATATTTGTTTCCCAAGGTATGATTCCTTCACAGGTGTCCCAGTGTGTCAGCAAAATCTGTTGCTTGAAAAAGCTAGTGTTTTATTCAACATTGGAGCTCTCTACACACAGATTGGAACAAGATGCAATCGTCAGACCCAGGCTGGACTTGAAAATGCTGTTGATGCTTTTCAGAAAGCTGCAGGTACACGTCTTAAAATACTAGGAAGGTCTTCCCGCAAATGTCCCCAATCTCTTCCTGGTGTCATACAGATTTCTGCATTATCTACTGGCCTGATTACACAAAAAGGAGGAATAGGGACATTCAAGAAGCCTGGTGAAGAACTCAGCTTAAGCTTTAATTCACAACCTGGAACTGTAGTCTGGACATGCAGATAAGACAGTGAATACTGTGGTTAATGATTACTGAACTGCAGTTCAAAGGTCAGAGTTGTAGCACTAGCATTAACTGCTTCATTCCTTGTTTCAATCCATAACTGCTTTTACCTCAGTGACAGCACATTCAAATCTGTACAAGAGACAACTGACAGGTTTGATAAAAACCCTGTAAGCCTAGTTTTCCATAGGATGGTCTTAAAAATTAATTTTGCTTTTTCCTCTGGTGAAAGTTGCAATTCATTGGAAGTTGACTACCTGTTTTCCATAGATTCCAAAGGCAAACAGGTTCAAAACAATCAATCTCTGTCCCAAGCAAGGAGAAATAGAAATTCTATTAAAGGGAATCCTTTCCCTTGAACTAACATGTTATAGTCTTTTGTTTTCAGTGGGGTCTTTTAAATAGATTTTCTAGGTAGTTTTGTAAGTATCATCTGTGCTACACATAATATTTAAGGACATGTCTTTTGTAATTAATATGTACTGTGAGATTTATTTCTGCACTAACATCTGTGGCTATTGGTTTGCACTGTATGGGTAGTTTTATCAGCTAAAAGCTGTGGAGCACAGAGTTGAATTTTCATAAATCCCCTCGTCTGAATACGCAGCTATCAAAAAAATGTGTAGTATTCCTTCATGCATATTTAAAAGAAAGAATTTTTTTTCAATCTTTGCATTTCATCTAAAAGAAATTTCAATTGTTATGAAATTTCTCCATTTTACTGCTGCTCCTCCCATTTTGCAAATTAAAAAACCTGCTTTTTGCTTCACTGTGTTTGCAGAACAGAGTTAATGCAAAAGTGGAAAGGTGTTGTTTGCTACCACAGTTACCTTTGCAGGGCCCCAAAGCAGCATGCTCAGGAGGCATTTCATTGTACCTGTGCATGGTGCCGTAACACTTCATGATGTTGGCAGAGGCGTGATCTGGAGTCTGTATTAACTGTTTCCCAGTGCTGAATGGAAGATGTTGCACAGAATTTATCCTCAGCAGAAGCAGAAATATGTTGAGAACAAAGAACCCCATGTTTTTGTCCTCCTATACTTTCAGTTCCTTTCAGTAGGGCACTCCATCAGTACTTGGGATATGCCTGGTAAATTTGGGATTAAGTTTTTTAGTGCAAAAAAGGTAGGGATGGCCACGTTTCCAATTTGTTTAATGGCATGTTAAAAATTCAGATATGAGTGTAACATGGAAAATCAAAAATCACAGACACCCTTTAGTAGGAAAATACTGCACAACGTGGCCTGAACTGAGTGTAGTGGCAAAAAGTAAGATTACAGAAACTGGAATACTTAAAAGGCAGAGATCTTACTGTTACACTTCTGCAGGACTGTCAGCATTAGCAGTCTAGGTGAACTCACTAAACCAGTCGGATGACATGCCTGCTGAAGGTTACGCTTCCAGCCATGAAACTGTTACTCAGTATTGCACTACAGGTAGTGTTTGTTTGAAATGTGATATAGGATAGAAATTACTAATATTTTGGTGGAACCAAATGTCTAGATAAGAATCTTATTTTTACTCTATTAAATATATTTATATTTATGTATATGTAAAAATAAAGATTCTAGTTTACAGGCATGGAACAGAGCTTTCATTGGGACATACAATGCACTTAGCAGCATCTGAAAAGAACATTAATATTTAAATAAGTTTATAGGTTTGTGTCTTTTCCTTCTATCCAGAGGTTCTACTACTGGCATCTCCTTTTAACTGTGCAGATTTTTCTCTTTTTTGTCACCTCTACAAGCCACAGCCTGCCACTCCCACATAGAAGTCACATTCAGTTCAGCACAGTCTTATGGTCAATCACAAGAACTTTTACAAGCAAATCTGCAGGCAGTGCCCTCAAAACTTGCAGTTTCTGTTGCTCCTCTGAAGTATAATTTTGACAGCTGTACTTGGGGATGGTTGATGGCAATGCAAAGCAAAACCTGTAGGTCAGTCTAACTTCTTATGCACCAAGAATTCCTTCAGATTGCTGTAGCACAATACTAGAAAATATCCTTTAAATCCTGATTATTATGGTACATACTAGAATTAAGTTCACTTGTTTATCTTTGTAATGCTGACAGAACCATTTTGTAATTGCAGGAGTCCTAAGCTACTTAAAGGAGACCTTTACTCACACACCAAGTTATGATATGAGCCCAGCCATGCTGAACGTTCTGGTAAAAATGATGCTCGCACAAGCTCGAGAGTGTGTTTTTGAGCAGATTGGTCTTTCTGGAATACGCAATGAGTTTTTCACACTAGTGAAAATGACACAGGAAGTTGCCAAGGTAAAATATGGGACTTTAAATCTAGCCTTTAAAATAACTGTTTACAGTGCTGTGTTACTGCCTACAGCTTTTAGTAATATTAACTGAATTAATTAAATTTAAATATTAACAACCATTACTGGAAACCAAAAATAACATGAGGCAGCTCACAAAGTACAGTGAAAAGCACAACCTTTGAGAAGATTAAAATGTGAACAGACAAAATTTAAATATTATTTTAGAGTTGTTACAATTTATATAATTCATAATTCATGGAGATTAACAGAAATAGGCAGTGAACTTGCTGAAGGTTTTTTACAAGCTATTTATGTTGGTCTTTCAAACAGTACGGATTTCATCCACAGAACTACATATAAAAGTCCATGGGTTGTTTGTGTGGTTCCCTGTTAAGTATTGAACACAATCTGTCTTGCTTGTCAGCTGCTGAAGGGTATGCAAACTTAAAAAGCTTAATCCAGAAGAATAGCTAAATTGTAACTGAGGGAAGGACCTTGACAAACAGATTGGTACCTGCAGAGCTGTCTTGGGCCTTGGCAGAAAATAATGAGATAGGCTTGCCCCAGAAGGTAGTGTTAATACTCAGTTGAGCTATGTACCAAAAAATCAGTATGCCATGTATTCCTATGCTTTCTCAGTTATTTCAGAGTAGCAGATACATAACTAGTTCCATACTAGATACATAACAGGTTCCATAACAGCAGATACAGAACAGATTCCATACTAGAAAAACAGGCAAAGCCTTTCATATCAACCCTGTAAAGCCACCATGACATATCTGTAGCATTGATCAGCTGCAGGGGAAAGATTTTTTTTATCCTGTCAGTTGGAGTAGTTTGATTAAAGCAGCATTCACTGCTTGAAAAGCTATTTTATTTCCTCTATATAAAGGATAATATCCCAGTTTTAACTAGACCACACAAACATCAGGCTATGTATGACTCCTCAGTTTCAAAGTGTAGCACAAACCTATTGTCTGAATATGCTTCAGTCTTTTTTTCAACACATTTAATGAGATGTATTTGTAAATTAAGACCTGTTTATTATATGGTGTTTTTATTTAACTATGAAGCCATATAGATTGACTAACTTAGTCCATCTGTTCTTCTACAAAATTGATTTACCTTTCTTGTGAGGGAAAAATCAGAGAAGACATTTCAAATTTTTTACCAAACTATATTTTTCCCTCCTTTGATGTGATTGTACATGAAATTATCATTATCTTAAACCTGAATATGATATCCCTTACTTGAGTTCCTAATATCTCATATTAAGTTCTCATACTTCAATTATTTGCTTTATTTTATAAAAGAGAGGTTTACATGCTGGTAAATACTGCAATGAATCAGGAACCAGTGAAAGAGAATATTCCCTATTCCTGGTCTAAGCTGGCACAGATAAAGTCAGACCATTACAAAGCTCTGGCACATTACTTCATTGCCACCATTCTGTGTGACCATGAATGTAAGAATCATATGTCTTTATATGTTTGTATAAATAAAAATAATAAATACACCAACAGTTATAATTTGGTCTGTGAATAAGTCTTGGAGCCAAGAACTTTGGTGCTTCATTATATGTTAAATTGTGGTGATTTTCCCCACTCAAATATGAGGCCATGCTCTTTTTGTCTTTTGAGAAAAATGTGAAAATTCAGTAAACTGACTTTCACAGAAACAAAAGAAAATTATATATCCATTATATGCTACTAAATAGTTCAGATTTTATCAATATGTTTTGGCATGTGAGTATTACTTGCACATTGTAAATGATAAAACCAAAACCTTGAAATTCTTATTTGTATACACATATACACGTATATAAGTATTTTACTGCATTGAGAGAGAATGTAGTAATAACTACACAATAATGCCCCTAAAGGAACAGGGCACTACGACATGTGTATATATGGTTAATGTTTTTTATCCATTCTTACAGTGCAGCCCGGTGATGATGAAGATCAGCAGGAGAAAGCCTTGTCCCAGCTCTATGACCACGTGCCTGAAGGGCTGATGGTTCTTGCTGTTTTAAAGGACAAAGTTCAGAGAAGACAATTGGGTAACTGCCAGTTTCACACAGCTACCTGCTACAATTTGAAAATTATCTTATATTTATTGTCTGTGGATGACAACCAATGGTTCTGAATGTTTTCAGGGAAAGCACATTTACGCAAAGCCATTGTTCACCATGAAGAAGCTCTGAGAGTCTGTGGGCTGTGCAAAAAGCTTCGCAACATTGAGGTTCTTCAGGAGGTTCTGACAGCTGCACATAAACGTTCACTTCTCAAATATGCTCAGCAAGAGACAGAAGATGACTTTCTAAGTCTAATTCAGGCTCCGGATATACTCTGTAAGTGTTCACAGCCAGAAACAAAGGATACCTAACCATCTGCAAATGTGCTTTCATGGGGCTAGGCCTTTGATTGTACATATGAATACATATATAATATGTTTCCATATATAACATAAGTAATGTAGAAGTATTATATAATATATAGAATACCATACCTTTGTAGAGTTCAGATTCCGTACATGTTCCCTCAATCACAGATCAATATATTTTGTCAGAAGTGTTTTACAATATTTCTGTCTCTAGCCACACTGTTTTTTAGGGTAGATAACAATGGTTAGTTAGAATCCAGCTCTTTTTGGTGACTATCTCGTCAGCTAGAAAAATGGGGAAACTTGAGAAGTTAAAATTATATAGGGGAAAACTGTGGTAACCGTTTCTTGAGCCCAACTCTTGTACTTGACTGGTTTTCCTCTTTGGATGCAGTAGGAAACTATGAGTGCTGGTTTTGAAAACTTCTCAAAGGAAAAGAAATTAAAGATGGGAATGGCATAATTTTGTTCAGATGGATTTTTTTAGTTTTCCATATCAATATTGTGAGCTCTGAAAATATTTTTAAAGCCGTTCTGATATCTAACAAACTTCCACAAAAATTAATTTGTCCACAGCCCAGTAAGAATTTAGGACAAATTCCCATCTAGCTTGGAATGCAAGAAAAATAAATTGTGATGTCTTTTAACTTATACTTAAAAAGAAAATTAATTTTGTTTTCTTTTTATTTTAGCTAAAACAGAACATAAAATAGAAACAATTGCTCCTCAGTTTTCCAAGGTGAAAGTTAAAGACTTCTTTCACAAGCTGGTATGTAACATACTAATGCTGCCCAACCTCTGCCATTTTGACAGCAACTATAAATTCACTCTAACATGAGGGAAGGGACACAAGCATTTTAGCCTGAAAAAGTGATCCTGTAGTAATTGAGGTTTTTTTCCAGGAGCTATTGGAGAAATCACTCCTAGCTTTAGAGGTATAAGTCAACCTTAGAGAAGCAAAGAATAAAAGTGCCTTTTTTATATGGCTTGCACAACATTCAGTCTTGAAAACATTCATAAAAGTCCCATGAAGTCTCAACAGATAATTGCACACAACTTAAAGGGTGGGAGAAACACCTAGTATGTGGGAACAGGCATGCAGAACATGTGACTTGCATGTGACACAGCCAGCCTTGCAGGTGGCTCTGTATGTCTCAGTGAGCAAAAGGAACTGGGAGTTATGTTAGGATCAGGATATCCAATGTCTCATGAATCAGTTTATCTCCTCTGAAACAGAGTAATACAGGACCTTACCTGTGCAGCCAAAAGATTCTACACATCTTAACAGAGATCCTGGAATAACTTGGCAATTGCCTTTATCCCACCCCTTTTGAAGTGTCAGCTGAACAGTCATGAAATAGGACTTTGCATTTCCAAGGAATTAGCTGGAAGTGAACCTGAGTAAAATCTACAATAGATGAGCTTAAAGCATTATAACTTACAAAACCAGACATGCTTGCTTACAGGTGACAGTAAACTATAATGTGCCTGCTGTTGTGTTACCTCCAGGGCCCACTGACAGTGTTCTCAGCCAAGCAGAGGTGGACAGCTCCACGGACCATTTGCCTTCACCACGGAGCAGGAGAGCTTGGATTCAGTCTAAAAGGAGGTTCACCCGTACAGGTTTATTGTCTTGATCCAGTTTGTTCTGCAGCAGTAAGTATATTGGTGTGATATTAACAATTTCTCTGCAGACTCTAGCATTAAAATGTACCTTTAGCTTGTTCATACTGACGTATGGAGTATTTATTGAGTTCTATATGTTAGTATAGTCAATTCATATAATGTAAATGCATTTTAAGTGCTATATATGCTGGAGATTGTTAAAGTACCCATATCCCCAACATCACATGAAACTAGAGTTGATTTCTTTCCCTGTTCTTTCTTAATAGTTAAAAAGTCACAAAAAATAAAAGCAAATGTTATTTTGTGTCTTATTCAGGAAGTTAGAAGGGATAAATGCTTTAAAAAGTAGCAACAAGAATAAAGATCAGGAAGGGAATGCAAGGCGTGGTGTCTGCCTAAGGAAAGAGGGACAAGAATGTTTTATTGGCTTGTAATGTTCTTTCAGGGAAAATCCAAAGGGATACAGCAGCATGCAGTGATAAGCAGTTTTTTTACAGAAAAGGCAGAAGTAACCATAGAAGTACAAATAAAAATAAGGAAGAAAAATAATTAAACACTGCAGAAAATGTCTTCTGGGGGATGATAGCATAGCAACACCCAGGGTTCATTTACTTAAGGAGAAAATGAAAAGGACATAAAACCAGCCAACATTTGAGTATAGAAGAATCACAGCAATAGTAACTCAAGAGGAAATTTGTGTACTTGAGAAAGTTGCACACGTGTGGCTAGAGAATGGGTTTGTAGCATCTAAGAGTGAAATGCCTTTGGGGCAGACACTGTATCATGACAAAAACATTTCACGTGTCTTTATAATTCCAGATAATAACCTGTGCCCAATTTTTTGACAGTCAGCAGGCCTAAAAGAAGGTGACTACATTGTTTCAGTTGGTGGCATGGATTGCAAGTGGCTTGGTGTGAATGAGGTGCTGGAAAAAATGAGAAGTGTGGGAAAGCAGCCAATAGAGCTGGAGGTTATCAGTTGCCAGGATACAGCAGCATCTTTGGTATGTAATGAGACAAATATGTTTTGCAGATTTGATATGCTGGAGTTTTTTCACTTGCCTGCCTTCAGTTCCTGATTAATGTTTACTTTCGTGTAGTCAGATATCCCACTCAACCTGTGAATATACAAAGCCTTCAGATGTGTGTTCAATTTTAAACCATTAAACCACTGTGACCTAGCAAGCTAAAGTAGTCTCCCTGCATAAGAATGGTTGGGTGGTGAGCTTTTTTGTAGTGGAGCTACTTAGATTAATTGCATGAAAAATTTCAAGACCTATTTTATTTCCCCTAACTTGTTCTAGAGGGTGAATGCATTACCCTTTTCAGCACTGGAAAAACCATAATAAAGCAATAATGGAATGAAATAGAACATCCAAGACCACATATTTATTTTCTATGCACTGTTACTCTAAATGATCTGTGACTTTTGTATTAGATCATGGATTATTGTATGTATTTTTTTATTTTGGTGAACTTTTAACTGTCTAGTCAGTTACTAAGCTACTGTAGAAGCTTTAGACTAAGGGAAAGTCATCACAAGATTAAAAAATATTAAGCTCTAAATAACTTGCTAGCTGGGTGAAAGAAGCTGTAGCTTAGCTAAATCCACTGCTTCGTGCTTTTAACATTCCCTGGCAAGCTTAGACACTCAAGTAGTGTTCCCCGAGAAGCTATTAAGGTGCCCCTGCTGCTGTTAGGTTTTTCTTATTTTGTTAAAATTGGTTTTCCTTATTGAAAATAAGGAATTACACATCTGCCATTCCAAGTTGCAATTGAAAAGAAAAAGGTAGAATATAATCAAATTGCTTCAGGGCAAAGCTAGGAGAAGACAGAGAAGGCTGTGCCTTTCAGGTATCCCAAGAGAATGTCACACAAGAACTCTCATAGTTGTGATCAACATAGAATCTGTCCAAAGACAGCAAAAGGGCTCCCCTTCACATCTGTGCAGGAACACCCTTGAGTCTACATGTGCAAAATACCAGGATCACAGCACTCTGAAGGGCCTGGTGCTCAGTTAGTAATGTCATTAGCACAGAAAGCTTGCTGCAGTCTGCCCTGGAAAACCATTTGCACAGTAACCTTTTGTTATTGTCAAAATTTTGACCCATTTTGGATGACTGATTCTTACAACGCTTCTCTTTTTCCTACAGCACAGCAAGAGTGCAACTTACTCTATGGGAATGCAGAAGACATACTCCTTAATCTGTTTAGCCATGGACGAGGATAAAATTGATCAGACCAAGAAAGCCCCACTAAAACTCCCTTTTCTAAGTTGGGGAACTAAAAACAGACAGAAAGCTGCAAGTACACTCTGCCTTCCTTCAGCTGTGGCTGGAAGTTCTCAGAATAAGAAGAAGCTTTCTCCCTTCACACTTTTGAATACAGAAAGTTCATTGTACTGAATCTTTCAGAAGTATCTGTTAATATGACTTTTGTTTAAAATGTAGATAAAAATATTGATTTTAGCTTGATATGCATATGTATAAACTCAGACAAATACTGTTGACTTCATTTGCTGTGTATTGAGCCACTTATGGTCAGAAGCTGGCAGAAACTGTAAAACTTAAGTATTTGAAGGTTAGAATGAAGTGGTTTGGGAGGTATGCAATAACAAGATGTAGATGGTAGAATTGCTTACATGAGGACTGGACTCCTTTGGAGTTTCAAAATACAGTTATGACTGATTTTTCATAAAAATAGTCATAACTATGCTAGATGAGAGTTATTTATTACAAACTTGATGCTGAATGCAAAATAATAGGGGACAAATTAAAGAATGATTTTGCTTGTGAAGTTTAGAGTCAATAATAAGTTACTTCACACTACTTTAAAGAATTATCTTAACAAACCACAGGTGGGAGGGAATAATACTATTCAGAGAAACTAGTCTTGTGCCAAGGGGCAGTGTCAGAGAGTTGTGTTTTTATGCAGAGATGCTTCCTCAGAGTACTAGGTGTAGCCTACTGAATAGGTAATTTAATTCTGGAAGAGAATTACAAGGCTTAGAATTTAAAAGGTCTTTTGAACTCCAAAAGGCTTTTACTCTGTTCTTTTTGTGATTTAGGTAACATTTTAAATGCCTGCTGATTAATTGTTAAAAACAGGCTTTATTCCAAATGTTATTTAAACTACTTACCTCAAGACTTGTATCTCATTAGTCTTGATAAAATGGATAGCTGTGAAACAAATCTCAAAATGGATATAATATATTGATTCAAGGGCACATAAATTGCAGTGATGCTTTAAAATATGAAAAAAGAAGTACTTGTGGTAACTGGCAAGATATTTATTTACTATCACATCAAGCAAAAAAAAATCCTTCTGCCTTTGGAAAAATTCATGAGCAAGCTATATCTATAGTAAGGAGGGGGACAAAAATAACAGGTGAGCATTTCTTTGAGATTCTTCTATTTCCTGAAATTAATTGAAAATTGCTAACACTGTAGTGTTAGTTAACATTGCCATCTACAGAGTAGATAGATACTTAAAATTTACATGAAAATCTGCATCTTGGTGTAAACTTTGGAGTTGTCATTTATTTTTAATTCCTTATGTCATAGGTGTAAATATCTTGATGACCCTTATTTAAGAATAAAAATCAGATGCTGTCATTTAGTAGTAGCTTTTTGATTCTGCTCCAGATTGGATGATAAAGCATAATTTACAGGTTTTTGCTATTTACTGTTGCCATACCTCTTGTGTGTTTCTCTAATGTTGCTTACAGAGATCTAAGAAACTTTGAAGAAAAGTTCCTGTATTGTGCAATATCAATTAAGAGTTTAAAACCAACTTCCTTACAAAGAGTGTAAACATATTCCTGGTTTCCCTATAATGGTTACATAAAACAATACTTTGTATATTACTTGTGACTTGCCTATCCTTAGAAGTTACTTTTTACATGTGTTGGTAGTAGTGCTTTGACACACACAAGAAGCAGCAGCCAGGCCCTGATCTGCACAGCTCTGCCATGCAGTATTCCATACAGAGGAGATTGACCTCACCTGTGTGCTGAAATTGCTGTCCAAATAACAAAACCTTTAGCGAAGTCACACCAAGCACCCTTCCAGCTCTTCATTTCTCTTAAACCACTGTGATAGTCTTCCTGGAAATACTTCCCCTCTTAGCTCCTGAATAACTCTTTCCCTTCCCATCATCACACTCACTTGTCCTTGAGGAAAGCTTGGCTTTTTAAGTTTGAAACACACCTCTCAATTCAAGTGAAAATTTGGGCCTCTCAGGTACCATACAAATACTCTTAATTTTCTGTCAGCTATCTAAAGACTCATTCTACACTGAGTGGTAGCCAACTGCTCACTTAACTGGCAATGAAATGAGTTGTGTTCTTATGTTCTTGCTCAGACCACAGGAATTTTTGTAAGAAGTGTCTACCCACAAGGATGTATAAGGTTGCTGTGAAGCCCTAAAAAGAAAGGTTAGTAATAGATTAGTAGTTCAGCCTGTAATTAATATTGTTACTACTTCAACTGAACTGTGTTTAATGCTCTGAGCAGATGGCCTTTTGTCACAAGGAAAAGGTGTTTGTCTTGCAACATAATAGCCACATGCTTTGAGATGAAATCCAGTCTTCATAGCAAAGTGACAAATGGAGGGAATAAAAGGATTAAGGGAATAAAATCTGAGCAAACCCATGTATAAAAAAGCTTAAAGTACTCCCTAGCTGCCTGAAAAAAGTAGTAACTTTTTCTGTACTTTTGGAAATTTCTGATGTTTATTATTCACTAAATGAAATAATGATGGCCAAGTTACAGACAAATTTTAATCCCAAGTACAGAATCAATACAAATAACAGGTCCACCTGCTGTCCATGCTAATGGAAGAGATGACTTTCAGAGATGCCAAGGCTCCCACAAAAGGAAGTGGAAAATCCTACTCAGCTGCCTTCCTGCTGTGATCCAAACTCCCAAGTGGTATGAAAGATGCTTTTCACACACCTCCTCATGGAAAAAGGCAATTTTACCCTTAGAAAATAGGATAAGAATATAACTTAAATAAAATGCAAGATGTCAGGAAAAACAATCTTCTTTACAAATAAATTTTCAAAATATTAATACTGGAAGAGTAGTATGAATTTTGTTCAAAGCTTCCCGTGTTATTTTCTTTGTAGTGTATATTATAATATAATTGATAACATAATTAACATACTAGAAGTTATAATTAATATATCACAATGTTTTGCAATTTATTATTAATATGCCAACCTATATTCAAAAGGACAACATGAATTAACCAATATTTTGGATATCAGGCACATGAGAATAAATTTGTTAACACTGTGTGAAACTTGAGGGTGACCAGAGAAATAAGTGTAAAGTCAAACCTGTATTCCAGTAGGACTTTCCAAAGGAACTCCAAAAAATTGTACATCAAAGATGTTAAGATAAAGCAATATATGCTGACTTGTAAAAACATGTAAGATGTAAACATGTTAAAAACGTGACGTTTCCAGTTACTGAGAAGTTACTAGGCACATATTCCTATGGTGTTTTTTTCTGGAAGACCAAGGTAAGCAAGCATATTGTTCTTCCATTTTTTAACACAGATGCTGAAAAAGACAGCTTTCCTGGTTGTGGGGTTTTTTGGGGGGTTTTTTTGTTTTTTTTTGTTCCAGATATATGCAAAATACTTTACAGACTTCTTTTCAAGGCAATTTGCACAGCTTCATCTCTATGAACAGAGCAGATGTAAAAAAGAAGCATCAGAGTCCAGTTGCTGCTAGCCATGATTACAGAAATTAGTATAATATGTGATTATTAAAACCAAAATTTTATAATTCAGAAGAAACCCCCCAAGTTTTGTTTTTGCAACATACCACTGCACATGCACGTCAGGAGTGTAAAAAAGTATAAATTTGTTGTGCTACTGTTTGTCCAACTACTTGCTCGAGCTCACTGACGGACGCGTTACAAAGCCGATGGATGCTGCCGAAGTGCTGCAGCAGAAGCAGAGCTTTTGTTTTCCCAACGCCGGGGATGTGCTGCACGGCCTGGAGCACGGCGGGCTCTGCCGGCGGAGCGCGCTGCCGGCGGAGGAAGGGGTTGGCGCCGCGGTCCCGGCTCTGCTCCCGCACCTGCGGCCAGAGAGAGCTGTCAGCGACACCCAGCGCCTCTGCCACAGCCCTGCCTCCGGGGTTTGAAATGATTCCGCTCAAAACACAGCAAGGCAAGCTCTAGGAAGTTTTAAAAACAAGCTCCCTCCTTAGGTGTGCCCCCCTATTGGGAGAAGTTTGACAAAATCTTACTAGGAAACAAGCAATTTCTTAATAGTAACAACAAATGGAAACAATTATTTTTGTTGTCTTTTTTGATGCTGTCAGAGAAAGGGTAAAAAGAAACAATTTTAATAGTTTCCCTAGCCTTAGAGAAAGCAAAATCTCAAGTTGAATTTGACAGTGACATTTGCCTAATGCTACCTAGTGGTACCTCAGTACAAGATTACATTAAAAAAATCCAGGATCACATTCTTCAGCCTTTTTTCTTTGTTCCCAAATGAGCCTTCTTTCCACTGAACTATACCACCATATCACTGTTGCAGATTTATTCCTTACATTCAAATGATGTTGTGTTCTTTAAGATCCTATGTGTTCTCTCTGAAATGATCATTGAGATCTACCTGGTTTCCTATATGTCCCATGTTTTAGTATAACACAGAAACTTACTAGTTGAATAATAAGCTGAGAAGCTTCTCCTTGATTTGCCACAGGAAGCAACACCATTCCAAGTTCCAGTACAACAAGTTTTTGTACTCCTGAGTAGTACTGCTCACTGATTTGGGTTTTCTCTACAATTACAATTCCCCTAAGACTGCTGGCCTGTATTGAAAGGAAAAAGATGTTAGAAAAATCCTTGTTAATGACAAGTTAATGCAATGTAACAGAGAGAAATTCTTTCAAGTATGAGCTGCCTAATAGCAAATCAGAGGAAGAATGTAAGTTGCAGCAACAGGACTGTGGTTTAATACAGCATTATCACACAGCTGCAGAATTTTTCGGTTTTCAGGTGAAAATTATCCCAAAAGGTCAGCTCCAATAGAATTAAAAAAAAAAAAACCAAAACCCAAAACCACAAGAAGAATGTTTTCAGAAGCATATAATAAACAAATATCAAGTCAAAACTTTTCTCTTTATATAGCACTTACATTTCTAAACCTAACCAATCTTCGTTTGAATTCATCCCCTGCAACCAAATCTGCTTCAGAAATAAGTAAAATGCAAGTTCTGTTTGAAAGATGAAAGTCCACCAGTCCCAAGCCATCTTCAAAGATGAGTCTAACTTTGCCTTTGGGTGAGATTGTTAGAAGAAAAAATACAGTAGTTAAAAATATACTAACAATTACTTCACAGCACAGCCTTCCTAAAGTGTCAATAATTCTATTGACTCCATAATGAACTTTATAAAGAGCCTTTTTTCCCCTTAAGTAAATCTATTACAAGCAGTCAGAACTACTGTGTGATGTCTTTAGTAATGCAAATTAGTAGCAGTTCTAATCTACAGATTTAAAAGTAGTAGAGCTGCTCAGTAAGCTCTGGACTTGAACAAAAATATCACATGCTTTTCTGGAAGGATCATCATAATTCAGTTTGTTCTGCCAGCAAGAGGGTAGCAGAGTATACATGTAAATTCAAGGGAGTTCAGTGGAGATGCATATCTGCAAAGCCCCACAACAGCAAATTCTGCTGCTTCCCTCCAGTGCTCTGCAATAATAAAAACTGAGCTGATCACGTAGACACATGACAGACAAATGGGATCTTCCAGCCTGCTAACGTAGTCTGTACCACAAATATGGGACCAATCAGGCACAGAGTAAAGCATATTCTAGCCGCTCTCAACGTTACTGGGCAACAGAGGGGAGTGTTTTACCTGACTCACTTTTCGTCTTCCAGTTTGTTTGTGCTTACCTTGTAGCCTTTGGGCTATCTCTGACCCTCTCCACTTCTCATTTCCAATCACATGTCCATAAGGGACAACTATAGATCCTGCTGTCACAGGCAAGTTTGCTTTTGTTGTCATCAGACCTCCTTTAAAATCCTCCTTCAGTAGCAGTTACATCCTAGAAAGAAATGTGGAAAAATAACACATTTTACAAACCTGTTCCAATCTTATAAATTTTAGTCATAAATGTAGGATGCAACATTCTGGAAGAGACACTACCTCCTTCATCAAGCTTCCTTACAGTTAAGGTGAACATATCAAAGTCGGCCAGCAACCCTGTTCACTTTAATACAGATTGTTGTGTTGGCTTGCAAATTCTACTTTCAGCTTTACCACTCAATCTGAAAAACGCCTGATTTAAAACACACAGATGGCGGGAAAAAAAACACTGCCTTTTCCATACCCTCATCCACCCTTGCTGGGAGAAAATCTTCCTGAATTGCAAAGCCAACTCCAGAGGCACCTCCATCCCTCAGCTGGTGGAAGTCTCCAGACCAATTATTAAAAGGCAGCTGCTGGAAGAGATTATTTTCATGTTTGCCAGCTTTACGCGGTGCTCTGACTTTAAGGGGAACTGGGAGCCTTGGACACTAAGGCAGGATGTAAGGACAAACACCACCGGTACCACCGCAGGCACGCAGACCGAAACACGTCCCAGAGCGGAGCCGCACGCTGAGGGCCGGGAGGGGCCGCACGCTGAGGCCCGGCGGTCCGCGCTGCCCAGCTCGGGGGAGCCGCCCTCAGCAGGCAAGGGCCCGAAGGACAGCGGGGCCGGGAACCGGCAGCCAGAGCTCCGCGGGCCGCGAGCGGAGGAGCTGCGGCCGGGGCGGGCCTCGCCACGGGGAGGTTGCTAGGGCCGAGAGAGGGCTGAGTAAGGCGTGTGCTGACTGGAGCAGGGCGAGCCCGCAGCGAATCCGCCGTGCCGTTGTTTTCAGGCGGGTCGCCAGGGCGAAGCGTCCGGCACGGCGAGGAGGCGGCCGTGGGGCGGTGGTTGGTCCCGTCTAGATGGCATTCCTGTTCAGGAGAGGCCGGAGGGGCCCCTTCGTGAGTATCGCTCCGGCTAGCGCGGGGCTCCGTTACCGTGAGTGGGGCCAGCAGCACAGCCGGGTTCTGTGGGACGAGGGGTGGTTTCCGGGGCAGGCGGCCGCGCCCTGCGGCTGATGCCGGTGATCGCTGAGCACTTTGAAAATCGGGGAGAAAAACGAAGCCCAGGCAAAGACAGAATGGTATCCGGGGGCTGGTGCGTTCCTTCCCTCAGTCCCAGGCCTGCCCGGCTTCTTCAGGAACGCCGAGGTCCGGCGGGCCGGGGGCAGCTCCTGCCCTCCCCCGCGGGGAGCTCCGGGCGCCGGCCAGGGCTGACGGTGCGCCCCGCTCGCTCCCGGAGCTCGCCGAGGCCATCCTTGAAGCGCCCGTTCAGTGCTGTAAAGAGAACTGATAGAAGTTCTGATTGAAGGCTCAGAGAAGGCTGTAGGGTTGCCAGCAGTTGTGCGGGTGTTCTCTTCCAGCGTACTTGAACTAATTGAATTTTTATTACTAGAATGAAGTTGTCATAGTTTTACCGTGGAATGACTTCAGCTGTGTTCCCTGGTAGCCGTAGCAGGGTCCTTCATAGTCGTATCTACAGCCAGCAGGCTGTAGTAAACAAAATGGTGCATGCTAGACGTACATGCAGAATTAGGGAGCAGTGCATTTGCAAGACTGAATAAAAAGACAGCCTTTAATGCATCATTTAATTATTTGATGTGCCTTTGTGTAAAACCAGAAATATTTCCCAGTTTGCATCATCATTCCCCTGTTGGAGGAGTGAATTAAAGAATAATTGGGAGAAAAAAGAGCTGTAGCAGAAATAGTAGGAACTTAGCCTGTTTCACTCCATAAAAAAATAACATCTGCCCAAAGGTGATGGACTTTATTATGGCATAGTATTTTCTGATGCCTGGAGAGAGGACAAGAGGCAATGAGCACAAACTCAAGCACAGACAGTTCAACTTAAACATAATAATATTGTGGGGTGGTTCAGCACTGGACCAGGCTGGAGAAACAAAGAACATGACTGGACAGGATACCAAGCAACCCTCTTGTGGTTGACCCAGCTTTGAGCAGGAACGTGAACCGGACAATCTCCAGAGCTCCTTTCCAACCTCAGCCAGGATACGGTTTCTTTCACAGTACTTTTGTAGGAACTCTGATCCCAGTTTTTCTGAGCTGGTATTTAATGTTATACTGGTTTAAAAAAAAAAAAAAAAAATACTGTGCTTGCTGATAAAAAATGTATTTGGTTTTTGGTTTTTTTAAAATTATGGTTGAACCTTTGACTGCAAGAGTTAGTGGTAGGGGTTGTTTTTATTCCATCTCATACTGCTATGACTAGAAGACAGGGATTAATATTGTTACTCCGAAGCAGCATTTAGATATTTTGAAAAAAGTTATTTTCTAGTCCAGTTTTTCTTCTATATATGTAGGAAAAAGATGAGTAAGTTAAAATTCTGGTTTTGCAAATTGCGATATAGTGGATAGAAAACGCATTCATGGATCTCATGTAAATTACATTTCTGACCTTCAAGAGCAGCTTGTAGTTCATAAATGTTAAATTAATTTGCCAGCTTTACATGGTGTTCTGACTTTAAGGGGAATGAAATGCCTTTTCAAGTCTTCTGTTTACATTAATTGCATGTAATTGTTCTTCCCTTTTGTATTATTTTGCGTTGTTGGTTTCTATGCACATTCAGTTCTGTGGTTTTATTCATTGTTATCNGTGCACATTCAGTTCTGTGGTTTTATTCATTGTGATCCTTAAAGTCATTGTCAACTAATTTTATTTTAAATCATTTAGAAACACATAGCTCATGGCCTGGTCCCTGCTGCTACCATAGCTCCTAAACCTGCAGCTCCCCGCACCCCTCCCCCTCGTAGTCCAAACCCTTCTCCAGAAAGGCCCAGGTATGTTTTGATTTTTTTTTTTTATTATTTTTTTGTTGTTTTGTCAGGTATTGTAGCATACTAGAAAAGCCTGATTAGAAGAACTGCATGTCATTACAATACTTACACGGCTTTTCATAAAAAGAATATATTTTTAAATAAAGGAGGCAGTTTCCCACTCTGAACTTTTTTCGCCAGTCTTAAGCATGGTAAATATTCAGGATGGTAACGGTTATGAACATGTGACTTACCTGAGTCAATTGAAGACTATTTAAAGTTAGCCTAATTTTTAATTTGGCTGCTACAGTAGAGTGTAGGACTGCAGCAGCACTAGTGCTGTGAGTCAGAAAATATTAGCTCATTAGAAAAACATAAATTAAACCTTGCTACCGTACCAGGGACTTAAAAAACTGGCATGTAAAACCACGCTGGATTGGAAAAATGCAAATTATTTTTCTTTTAAGTTTGTAGTTTCTTACACTTTTTATTCTACATTTCCTCTGCATTTAGTTCCATTCTGTTTGTTTTCCATGGTCTTTCTAGTGTCTGTAACATTCCTACTTAATTCTCGTTAATTTCTTCTTCCTTTCTGGCCTCAAGTTCTTGTCTTTCATGTTACAGTTCTCAGCATTTCACTGCTTTAATCTTAGTTACTACTTATTTTTCCTTTTCATCATACCCTTCTCTGTACTCCACAGCATCTCACAAACAGGCACTTTTGTTTGCTTGTCCTGGTTTGCAGTGTGCCAACATTTATTAAAAACTTCAGAGTTATCAGTAAAAGGTTTAGAGTAGGGAATAATGGAGACAAAATAGCAGGACATGGAAGATCTTTTCAACACAACATCAGGTAGTATTGTTATAGCTAAAGTGAATGCTAAATACTGTAAATTATTGATGTGAATTTTGGGAAAGTAACTCAGTATATTCCATGATTTGCATGCATGTGATTTGGGAAAACCAACAGATATTGTACCTTACTCTTGGAGAGCTGCATTAAAATAACTTGCCTTATTTTGTGCTTTACTTTGGGATGTAATAGTTTTTAACCAGTCCCATAGCATTCAGTGGTATTGTTAACTGTGAACATTTTGCTTTGATTAAACAGTGAAGGCATTTTGCAAAGGAAAAGATGTAAAATGTGGAGCACAGAGAAAGCGTCAGTATTGCTTTATTCTGTTTTCTTCCAGGTCTGCCCTGGCAGCAGCGATCCTTACAACAACACTCACAGGGCGCACTGTCGCTATTCCTCAGCCTCGGCAGCGATCACTTTCTGAGGGGGATTCCACCTACCTGGAGCAAGAATGTTTTGAACCATATGCAACAGTCACAGAGCTCAGAATAGGGTAGTGTATACTTTCTGGTTTGATATCTTAAATTAGAAATGGAACCTCTCAATGATCAATTTTATCAAAGAGTGACCACAAACTCCTGCTGCTGCAGCTACTTACTTTTTCTTAGCACATCATAAATTCAGTCTGAAGTGTCTAACAATCCTTATTCCATTACTTGTAAAGTGGTGTCACACATATGATCTTAGGAGAGGCAGATTTGGATTGTACAGTAGCCATAAGTAAAGTCATATACTATTTCTGTCAAATGATGATCAATTTTACAGAATGTGATGAACTGAGGAATCACTTGAATTACATGTAAGATATTTCCTTTGTGCTGCAATGATTACTTCAAACTGTTTTTTTGGTAGAATTAGGAAGCTTCTGTCTGTAATGTGGCATTTTAAGATAGAGAGGAAAAGGTAGTACCAGTGTTAATTGTCTATTTTAGAGTATACACACAGACTACTGTTTTGGAGATGGTTACCATTTTGGGGTTTTTTATCGGTTTTGTTTAGTTTGTGCCCAGGGTGGCTGCTGTCCCCTCCCACTCCCTCATCCTCGCTGGCTGTGGCACTGTCGGGGTGAATGGGAGCCAGGCGGGGTTTCTGGAGGGAGTTTGTGGCGGGGCGGGAGGCAGCCCTTCCCTTTCGGTGTGGGCTGTTGGACGGGACACACGCAGCCAGTAGCCAGTATCTCTGACTGGGGATCCTGCTCTTTCTGTGAATTTTGCCTGCTTCTTTTTTTTTTTTTT
>VXBB01012477.1:2156-17109 GCA_013399915.1 Illadopsis cleaveri
TAAGATAACAGGTGCTGGCTAAAGAGAGAGATGTGGGAATACAATTATGAGAATGGAAAACGTACTGGAGTGGCAGCTACTGACACTGGAATGTGGATCTGGGGGATTTCATGTCCATTAGTCTGGAACATGGGGACAGGGAGACACCAGAATTTCAAACAAAAAGTGTGGTATTATCTTAGTAATGGCTCCATAAACAAATTGATAATGTGAGGTCAGGCTCACCTAGTGAGAATAAAGTGACCTTGTCCAACTCTCCAGGTAGTTGGGGCAGCAAGGAGCTGCAGGGATAACTGAGTTCTTGTTTGTCATGGGATGTTGATGGAAGCTGGGCTGGCACTGAGAATATTTTCTCAGTGACAGAGGAATAATTTGGTTCCATAATGTCACATTTTTTTAGCGTTTTCTGCTATTCTGAATTATGAAGAAAAGGGATACATACACAATTTACTGGGTTTTGTTTGAAGAGGTATCTTGGTTCCAGTGGCTCTTTGGTTTTGGATTGAGAAGGTCACAAATTAATTCAGAGGGCTGGAGCCAGGCTGGGAGAGCTGGGAATTCCCAGCCTGGAGAAGGGAAGGATCCAGGGAGAGCTTCCAGAACATTCCAGGGCCTCAAGGGGCTCCAGGAGAGCTGCAGAGGGACTGGGGACAAGGCCTGCAGGGACAGGACACAGGGAATGGCTTCCCACTGCCACAGGGCAGGGCTGGATGGGATCTTGGCAAGGAATTCCTGCCTGGGCTGGAATTGCCAGAGCAGCTGTGGCTGCCCCTGGATCCCTGGAATGTTCAAGGACGGATTGGAGCCCCCTGGGATCATNCTCTGGGATGTTGAGGGTGTCCCCAAAGCCATTCCCTGTTCCTGTGAACACTGAAGGTGCTGGAGGAGGAGCGGGAGCAGCTCCAGCTCCTGCCCTGGGGATCGCAGCTTCTGCTGGGCAGACTTGGAGCATGTGGTGGCTCCAAAGCTGCTGCAGGAAATGTGATGGAGCCTGTCTGTCAGAGCTACAAGTGCCTGACATATGGATTTGGGAAGTGTTATCTTCACGTTTTGGTGGGGTGACGTGGGGACTCAAGTTGCTCATTAAACGGCGGTGAACTCCAGCGGGATTTTTCTCTTCTCAAACAGTAAAAAGTGTGATGGCTCTGCCTCACCACAAGCTGTTCAGGACTTTGCGAAGGTGTTTTAATTAATAATAATTAATATTAGTAATAATTGGGCAGTAATGAACCATAGGAGCAGGTACAGTGCAGTAGATTTTGATGATGTTATAGATATAAAAAATGTAGGAGTAAAATCATGGCAAGTGATGAGGGTTGGTATTTTAGCTTTCTGGTGTTTCCTGTCATTTGAAACCTGCCATATTAATTTAAGAACTCAAAAAGAATTCCTTTTATCCTGTTTGTGTGGGTAAGTCAGTTTTTGTTGCCTTGAGACTCATACTTTTTTCTGGGGGAAGAGCAGGTTGTTTCCCTCCCTTCCTGCAGCCCTGGGTCTCACAATGGGCTCTAATGTTATGTTAGTTCAGTTTAATTACTGTGGAGTTATTAATGGTTTTGTCTTCCTTTTAGCCCTAAACAGGACACTTTTAAAGTGAATAATGCTGATATGGGGAAGGGAATGAGGAGAAAAATCTTCAGAAATGTTCAGATACCAAACCTGAGCTGAAATGAACCCACAGAGAGAGTTTGAAGCCAGGTGCCCTCAGCACATCACAAAACAGGACACAAAACCACAGTCCCTTGTCCCCCTGTGCCCGTGGAACGTTCCAGAAGTTGAGCAGAGCTGTTTCTCTGCTTCCCAGGTTGCTGCTGGAGCTGCTGGAGCTGCTCTTTGACAAGTTCAACGCCGTGGCCGCCGCGCACTCGGTGGTGCTGGGCCACCTGCAGCAGACTGTGGCCTCCCCCTGCAGCCAGTACGACGGGGAGATCAAGCTCTACGACATGGTGGATGTGTGGGTGAAGATCCAGGATGTCCTGCAGGTAAGAATCCCTCAGCTGGGCACCTTTCCACCCTTGGAACAGCCTTTAGAACCATGCTCAACGCTCAGCAGCGCTGGGATTTGTCTTTAGTTGGTTTTTTTTTTGGGAAGTGGCCACATTTACAACAGATTGTAAAACTCCAAAGAGCTTAAATATCAGCAAAAAAAAAAAAAATTCCTGTGGATTCATCCTTATGATGTTTGGAAAGGTTGATTCCTTTTGCCTACCAAGTGATTTATCAGCAGCTTTCAAAGTGACATTTTTGTTCAGTGTTACCATGTCATGCCTGTCTTATAAAGTGTCACAGCTCTAATGGCTTGTCTTCTGCTGTCATTATGGCTGGGTTTAGGCAGCTCAGACACTTGCTGCCAGCGTGTTTGCAGCAAATTCTTATTTGATTCTTCCTCTGAACTGCAAGAGACTAAAGCTGTACCTTGCTTAGGCTTTATTCAGGTGCTGTGCCTCTCACCCAGGGATCTGAGGCTCTCTCAAGCAGCAGAGCTCTCATCTGTCACCTGTCTGTTCTCTCATTCTTGCTCTGTTGGTATGGTTACTGTTATACTAAACACATTTAATATGTATTTTTTATTTATGTATTTGGAGATTACTTTTATCCACAGTGCACAGATGTGGAATTTCACCTGGCATGTGATAGAGGAGGTCAAAGGAGTGAGCCTGGCATTATTTACAGGAGAGGGAAGGATTTATGTTAGTCATTCCAGCTCTGGGCTGGTGATGGAAAATGCTCTCTGCCTCCTGCCCTAACTCACTTTTTCAGTTTGGGGCTGGTTTGTAGCTGTTGCTGTGCAGGATTGTTTGACTGTGCAGTGATGCAGATTTTTTTCCTTACACAAATATCCCAACAGTGTGCATGGTATGAATTGAAATACTTGCACATGATAAATGTCAGGTGTGGGCCTTCAATCCCCTCCACTGAACCCTTACCCACATATTTGTCTTTCTAGAGGAATTATTTTTAAAGAAATCTTAATCATTTTTCCTCATTCCACAAACTTGAAGTTCCCTTCAATACTGTTCTTGCAAAGATTTGCTTGGAAATGTCCAGCCAGAGGTTCATGAGGGGTTTCCTGAACAACAGGGTGTCACACAATTGAAGTGAGAATAAAGAAATGAAGAATAAAAGGGAAGGATTCAGTTTAAGGATATGTGGAATGGGTTTGGAAGGGGGAATCTGCAGCCACCTTCCTGTGGTCCATGAGGTCCAGAAAAACTTTGAGCTTTGAGTTCTGCAGATTTTGCTCCAGAAAGACAAAACCTTTGGAGTAAGAACCCTCCCAAGATTGTTCCTTCAGTGTAGCAGAACATCAAGGCTGGATATTCCTGTCCTCTGTGGGAGTTTGGGATGGGTTCAGCCCTGGGGTGTGGTGAAATTTGGGAGTGATTTCTGTTGGCTGCTCCTGAACAAGGTTGATGGAACTCGAAGCCTGTGGAGGTGTGAAGAGCACTGAGGAGTGAAAATGGTGCTGGGGAGACAATGTCTGACCAAGATCTGTGGGAAAAGTCTGCCAAGAAAAACACAACAACCCTCTTGGAAAGGTTTCATTGTTCTTGGATGTCAGGGGGAGTCGGAAAAGCTTCCAGAAAAGCTTTTACAATGCATAAAAGCAGCACTTTAAGATCCATAATCTCTTGCTGGTTTAAGGTAAGAAATGAGCATTGACTGGCATGAAAGGGAGGAAATGCTGCATTTCTTTGTTCAAAATCTTGTGGGTGTTTGTGCCTTAGTTCCGCTGGAGTGGCTTAAAATATTTTTACTTTGGAGTGTAAGAAAACCTTTGATCCCAAAGCTTAAATTATCTCTAGCCTGCTTTTCTGAGTAAGGATAATTTTTGGAGAGGAGATCTTAACGTTTGCAGCAGGGGGAGCAGAAAACTTCAGTTTTTCAAGTGTTTAAAAGGTGTTGGGGGAGGCTGAAAACTTGGAACAAGTGGCTCAGGGAAATGATACAGTTCTTTCAAATCCCAATGAATGGAATTTGGTCAGCACAGCAATGTCACACGAGTGGAGTTGACAGAGATAATGTTCTGTGCATTGTGCATCTCTGCCTGTAAAATTCCTTGCAGCAGGGTTATCTCTCCATATCTGTGCAAAATAACAGGTGGTGGGCTGGAAATTGGGGGTTGTGGGGAAGGAGTGGTTTTCTGCAGTTCCTTTTTGGAGCTGGATTTCTGAATAATAACTACAGATATATATATATAACTGCAATAATTCCCTCCTAACTGCACCAGGTACTCTGGTGTAGTGTGAGAGGTGGCTCAGTGTTCAGGTACAAAACATGCAGATATTAAATATTTTTGACCTTCTCTGAGAATGGAGGAATAACACAGAAGACAGAGTGACCTTTTCCAGTTGGTAGTGGAGTGCTAGAAAAGAAACAAACCAACAAATGCAGTTTATCTAACTATTAGAGCAGCCTTGTTCAGGAAAAAAAAACTGTTTGAAGTTATTATTTCCTTGTGTCACAGCCAGCACAGCCCTTGGTCATGTTGCTCCATCAGTGGGAGAGGGGGGGAAATTTGTTTAAATTTTAACTTGAAGTTTGGCATTTTGTGTGGAGCTAATTGAGCTCTTCAGTGCAGGAGTGGGTGGAACATCCTCCTGAACAACTTCGTTAATGTAGGATCAAGGCCTTGGCTGGAGAAAACTGGGAGCCATGTGCTGCTGCTGTGAGTGGTTGTGTCAGGATAAATTGTGAGGGAGTTCTGAGGTTTTCTGGGACAGTTCAGGGTCTGTGCTGGATCACCCAGGACTGCTGGGATGAGTCCAAAGGATCCTCTCTGCTCTGGAGCCAGGCTGGGAGAGCTGGGAATGTTCACCTGGAGAGGAGAAGGCTCCAGGGAGAGCTCCCAGCACATTCCAGGGCCTAAAGAAGCTCCAGGAGAGCTGCAGAGGGACTGGGGACAAGGCCTGCAGGGACAGGACACAGGGAATGCTGCAGGACTCTGCTGCAGGGTTAACAGCTCAGGCTGGAGCTGTTTGCCTCCAAGAAAGAAATCTTCTTTCCTAGCTGTGAATTTTCCCATTGATGATTCTCAGTTTTTTTGGGTCTATATTTTTCTCCCTCGCACATAAGAAGGGAAAATCGCACGTATTTTCCCTGGGCCTAAATCTTTAGCAGGCTCTCTGGTGGGCTGTCTGCTGAGAAGACACTTGACAACTAATATGTTCCTTTTTTGGGGGGTGTTTCTGTCTAATGCTTTCCTGTGTTTTCCAAAATTGGTGTCATTTAGCAGCCCAAACATTGCTGAAACCGTAAGGAAACTGGGGAAGGAGGAACTGAAGCCTCCTCTCTGCCCACACACTCCTGTTGTGGTACTGCAGAGCTGGGGATATCAGACGTTGAGCTTTGAGAAACCTCTCTTAAGGATGCTCCACCATCCTCACACCCTTCCTTATGAAAAGGAACAGCATTTGATGGAGGGAACAGGGAAATGGGGTCACTGGGGGCCTCACAGCTGGGTCTGGTGGTGGGCAGTGGGAGTGATCTTGCAGAAAAGCTGCATTTAAATTGCATTTGCTGTGTCACACTTGTCCAGGAGTCCTGGGAGGGCACTTGGAGATGAATTTCAGGGCTCTACTGCAGGAACCTGAGTCCCTCTCTGGTTTTTAAGGGAATTAATGGCATAAAATACTGGTCCCCTTCAACATCCAGGTGAGGAGGGGAACGTTTAGTGCAGTTCAGCCTCAGTTACTCAGTGGGAAAGGTGTGGAGAGGTTTCAGCTCCATCCCAGCCTCTGCCAGCTGTGCTGTCATCCCACTCTTCCTTTCCCACAGCCCAGGATGTTTTCCTTGCTCTGGCAGCACTGCTCATTCTCCTGTCAGGAATTTAATTGGAGGGAGTTGATTTGGCCAAAGGTTTGCTGCTGGCTGCCTTTCCTGCTCCCTCAGGTCCCTGAGCTGTGGCAGGGCTGGCACAGGAGCAGCCAGGGAGGGAAGGCACCATGAAAAAGGAAAGGGAAGAAGGGAAAGGGGTTTTTCCAGAGTTCTCATCTGTCACATGTCTGTTCTCTCATTCTTGCTGTGTTTGTGTGTTCAGTGTTACACTAAACAACACGTGTTTAGTAAATTTCTAATTGATTTATTTGGAGATTACTTTTAGACACCGTGCACAGATATGGAACTTCACCTGGCATGTGATAGAGGAGGTCAAAGGAATGAGCCTGGCATTATTTACAGGGGAGGGAAAGATTTATTTTATTTATGTTAGTCATTCCAGCTCTGGGCTGGTGATGGAAAATGCTCTCTGCCTCCTGCCCTAACTCACTTTTTCAGTTTGGGGCTGGTTTGTAGCTGTTGCTGTGCAGGATTGTTTGACTGTGCAGTGATGCAGATTTTTTTCCTTACACAAATATCCCAACAGTGTGCATGGTATGAATTGAAATACTTGCACATGATAAATGTCAGGTGTGGGCCTTCAATCCCCTCCACTGACTCCTCACCCAAGGGAAGGGGTTTTTATCAGCTGAAGCTGCTCTGTAGAGCTGCTCATGGAAAACCCAAGTGTTTTTTGCTGGGTGGCTCAGCACAGGTCAGAACCTTTGCACTTCAAAGCTGAACGAGCTGTTTGTGACACAGTTGGTCCTCAGAAAGTAAAATCAGCTCCTTGCATCAGAGCTATTAATGTGCCATAAATCCTGGCTGGAATGCCAGAGCAATATCTGAAATTGCTGCTGCCTGTGGGAAGTTCACCAGGTGATGGTTTGAACCCAAGGCAGTTATTTTTCACCAAGTGTCTCCACAGATATTTAATGGCTTTGTGGTCATCTTCCAAATAATGGGCCTGACAATCTTCGTGGTTCATTTAAAAGGGTGTGACGTGTGTGGAGCTGCTGCCCTTGGACTCCTGACTGGTTTGTCTCACTAATGCTCATCTCATTGAGAGACCACTGGTCATAAAAGGGATTTGTCTGCAGCTTAAGAAAAAAAATAAAAAATACAGCTTCCCTCAGTCTCTAGAAGGAGAAAGTGAGGAGGGAGAATTTCACTCCTCAGAATGCTGATATTTAAAAATGAAATTTAAATAATTAGAGTAGGTCACTTGATATTTTTCCCACCCCCCTGTTATTTGAACTGAGCTCAGCACATGCAGGAATAAATCCAGCAGGGTGTTACAGTGTTTTCTGCAAATATGTGCTGCTAAGAGCATGAATTTCTGGGGAAGTTTATGGTGCAGGAATAGTTTCATCTCTCTGGATCTAAGAAGGGGACCAGCTGATTTTGCAGGAGGGTATTTCTTTAAAATTTGGCCTTGCCAAGAAGGTTTGTAATGTCCTGCCTCCCCTCTCTATTAAAATGTTTTATAGATTTGCTCCTATTTACCTAAAAATTGAATTCTTCTCACAATTTCAAACAGCAAATAAATTGGTACCTTTCTCAAGCTCTTAAGAAGGGTGCACTTGGAATTTGGGGTGATGGAAATGGCCTGGATAAAGGAGGAAAAAAATGTGTCAGGAAGTGCAGAGAGATTTCATGGAATCAACAGGAGACAGCAATGACATCCTGGCCTTTTAAAAACAAAGAATATGAAGTAAAAATGCCCCAGATTGATCTGTTTTCTCTTTGAGTGGACGATCCTGGCTGAGCTGTGTTCAAAACTAACTGAATTATGTGGTAACAGGTACCTGGATGAGCTCCAGAGCCGAGCTGGCTGCAGACTTTGGATGATTTTCTTGCCCAGGGATGGCCCTTGTTAACCAAGCTGTGCCATATTTTATTTTCTATTCTGTTAGCAGAGTGACAGAGCAGAATTCTTATCCCAAACTCCTGCATTAACAACTTTTGTTTGGACACTTCTTATCCTGGAGCTGTTGATCCAATGCATTTCATAAACACCAACATTGGTGCTGAAGTTCAAAGAAATCAAGGCCAGAATAAAAATTATTTGTTTGAACAACACACAGTGACTTGTGCAGCTCATTGCACAGGAGGTCAATGGGCTTTGGGGAGATTTTTTAAAAAATATTAACTCCTTTAATGAAATATTTGCAGGTTTTTGAGCAAGGAAAAAAATATATCATCTTTGTTCCATGCTGTAGAGCATCAAGCTCCTCTGAACCTCATTTAAGGTGGATTTTTCTTCTAATTGTTTATCACATTTAGTTATATTATAGTTTTAAAGAGGTTTTGGAGTTTATGCCTAAATATTCATGTAACTAAATCCATGTGAGTTAAAAGCGACTTCAACTTCTGCTGAAGGTGCCGAAAAAGGTGCCCAAATTCTTGTAGAGAGAAATAATTTCAAAAAGCTGTTTGGTGGAGTTGTGAAAGTCAAAGTCAGCTCTGCTGGGTGTTAGGCTGAGAGGGAAAGGTTGGGAATGCAGGATAGGGAATGACACGTTCCCTACTTTGATATTTGGCAGTTGGCACAAAACCTGTGCCTTGTGAACCCTGGGCCATCATTAAATTCCTTTTAATTGATACAACTTGAGAACACGGAATTTTTTCCAGCTTGTTTTTTTTTTTCCCCCAGTGATGACACTTGGAAGCTTTTCTTTCTCAAGTTGGAAGGTTCTCTGACAAGGACTAAGAGGGGTGTGAAGTGACCATCACACATGATGTGTCTCTGTGATTCCAACAGGAATGTGAATTTTGGAAGTGAAGGATGCAGAATTCCCAGCCTGTACAGGGCTTTTTAGCCTTCATCTTCTTGGAGCTGATAAATAATGGGATGATGTGGAAGAAATGGAAACTCTGCTGCAGATTTGTGCCTGATCTTTTATTTTAACCATTTTTGAACAGTTTTGTCAGCTCTGATGTGGATTTTTTCCCCCCTGTTTTCTGTCAGCGTCCGCTGCACTTCATCTCTGCTGTCAGCTGGAAATTAGGAGGTGCTACAAGGAGTTCATCAGCATTTGTGGACATGTTTTATAGGACTATAAAACCTCTCTTTTGATGTGCTGAGCTCATACTCTGTCCCTGTGTGAGTGCCTTTAAAGGCAGCCACTCGTCCCCTTCCCAGCACCATCAAACCACTGTGAAAGGAAAAAGGCCAAAAACTCCTCGTGCCCTCCCTGCAGGGCTCCTCCTCTGCCAGCAGAGCTGAGGGATCCATGCAGGAGCTGATCTCTGAGGGAAATGTTTGGAAATTGTTTTGCCTAAAAGCCTTTTCTGCTCCTGTGCTGTTCTTTTTGTGCTTACCTGTGCTGTTCTTTTGTGCTTCTTTTGACATTTGCAAAACCTTAAGGCAGAATCTTATTTTTTCCTGAGGTTTTCCCAGCTCTTGCTGTTTCTTTCCTTGTAGGAAATCTCTGATTTTATTCTGGGTGACCGAAGGGGTTTTGGTTTTGTTTTGGTTGTTTTTTGGGTTTTTTTTGTTTGTTTGCTTGGTTTGGTTTTTTGGGATTTTTTTTTTTGTTATGTAGGAAGCTACAGAATTGCATCAACCAAAATTCTTCCAGAATCATAGAATGGTTTGGCTTGGAGAGGATCTTGCAGATTTTCTTATTCCAACCCTGTGCCATGGGCAGGGAAACCTTCCCCTAGACCAGGTTGCTCCAAACCCCATCCAACCTGCATCTGCAGGCTTTGATATTTTATTTTGTATTTTTTTTTTAATGGTTGTGCTGCCCAGCTGCCTTTTGAAGTGGTTTTATTTAGGAATTTTGGAAATATCTCTCGGTGGGTTTTGAGCAGTAGATCGTTGGGTTTCGATGTGCACAAAGGTTTCAGTAGATAAAACATAGAAAATAAATAGTGGATAATAAAGACTCGAGTGGGACTTGATTCTTGAGGGCAGGTCCATCCACTGAAAAAAATATTTCAGCACATAATCAGCCTCAAAACTTTTTTTCTTAATCACTTTACATTCATTTTTTGGCTTCAGCCATATTTGCTGTACCGACTTTTAGCCCCTCGGCTCCAAAAGGACGTAATTTCTGCTTCCAAATATCTTCATGTAAATGTGTCTGTAGAAGGCAGCAGCAAGTGGCTGATGATTCATTGGTGTTCTCAGGGCTGAGAGAGGCTGCAGAGCTCCAAGCCTGCCTGTTTTGAGGGAAATGAAAAACTCCCAGTTCATGCTGGGAACAACCAATCCCCCTCCACCCCCAAACCCTTCTGTTTCTCTCAGCGGGGTTCTGGTCGTGGCTCTGTGGGTTTAGTGTTCTTGGACATCTGAATATACACTCAAAACTCCGTTTATTTGTCAGAAATAAACTGGGGAGAAGCTGCTTTCCCTCTGTTTTCATGGCTGAAATGGAAAATCTGGATTGCATTTCATCCCTTCGTTGTATCATCCTTCCTTTGTGGGAAGTGCCAATATGACGGAGGCAGACTCAGCAATTATTTTTTATTTCTTTATTGTAAATGTTCTGATTTCCTCTTTTTAAGTGAACTGAAAAGCTGTTTCAAGAATCTGAACTAAGATAAAAGATTAAATTTGTTTCAGCTCATTTTATTTTATTTATTTTGTTGGCTTTACATGCTGTTAGATTGGAGGAATTTTGCTAATTGGAGAATCACGGAATGGTTTGAGTTGGAAAGGATCTAGAATTAGATGAGCTTCAAGATCCCTTCCAACCCAAACCATCCTGTGATTCTAGCACAGGAAAGACCCTTATCTCTCAAAATACAGAATATGAATACAAAAACATCAGCAGGATTTATCAAGATATTCATTGTGTGTTGCAATCAAACAACTGGACAGGAGTCATTGTGTCCATGCTAGGAACCATGGAAACCCAATTCCTCTTGGAAAAGGGGGACAGGAGGGAATCAGGTAATTAAATGTGGTCTCTGCACAGTGATTTTCCTCTCAGGGTGTAATTAAATGCCTTGGAAAGCTCTTTGGGGTCGTCACTGACTGGCAGAGGCCGAAGAACTGTGGCTGTGGCCTGGGTGAAGCTGGGAGCTGCAATCTGATTAAAAACCAACAGTGTTGCATTGTTCATCCATTCTTTCCCAGTCAGAAAAGCTGCACTCTTTCTGCTTTGAATTTGCTCGGAAAAAAAACCCCAAAACTTAAAGAACAGCACCAGGAAAGAATGAAAAATCCCTGTGTCCTACACTCCGTGGGCCCAGTGCTTTTATTGAGTGGAGCTTTGCCCTTTTATTTTTAGTGTTCCAAAGCCCTGGAATGTCCCTGATCACTTCTTGCCACGGTTCCTGTGGGTGAAATGTGATTTTCCAATGGAAAATGTGCTGGTGGTGCCCACTCTTCCCAGTGCAGCATTGACTGAGGGACCCTGGAAAGTGCTGTAAAAATCCCTCTCAAAACTGTTAACTCAGACTTTGCTTTCCTGCAGTTTCTGGTGAGCCACCCTATGAATTTCTGTGATGGATGAGGTTTTCCAAAAGAGCCAAAGGCATTTAGGATCTAACTCCCTTGGCAATCTAGTGGGAATTGGACAACTAATTACTTTGGATTCTTTGGAAAATCCCAGATCTAATTTTGTATTGTAATAACATGGTTTTAAAGGAAGGTAAACCTCCAAGAAAAATAACATTTGGTGTAATTTTTTTTTTTTTACTTTTTTTTTTTAATAGACAGGAGAGCTGTTTTTCTGGCCAATTCCCTGTGTTGAACCTCCTTTGGAAAAGGCTTGAAACAGGAGGTTGGATGGATTCTGCCTTTTCCAAGGGCTGACCTGTGGCCCTGTGCAATACTTGAGATGAAAACACGAGCAGGACTCTTGTCTGATGCACTCCAGTTGCACAGAGGTTAATTGTGTCATTAATTTTCTCTCCTGGCCTTAAGCAGTTGGAATTTGCTGCCCGTGACAGGGAGAATAATCCAAATTAGTTAAACCCCTCAGCAGGTCAGTAAATAAATAAATCAGAGCGTAATATCCAAAACCTCTCAGTTTTTACTGACAAAGGACACTGGAACAACCCAGCAGATTTATTTGGGACACAATAAAAGGATGATCTCACTTTATTACAGTGATTTGGTGCTTGTTCCCTCACTGCTTCATCAGGGTGTCACATGCCTGGTGCCCTCAGAAAAAAAACCTGCATTTCCCAGCCCCTTTTCCTGCCAAAGTGATAAATGATGGTGCCTCTGAATTGTTCCTCTCGTGATGATTTGCTTCAATTCACGAGGGTGACTTTCCCTTAGAGCCCATCTTGGTGCTGAGGTAGAAAAAAATGAAGATGTTCCCAGAGATCCTGTGGATGTGACAGCTGTGCTGGAGAATGTTCTGAAAACTTTGTGATCTCTCAGGAGAAGTGATGCTGATTCTTCCCTGTTAAAATCACAGATGTTGCATTGCAAGGGGGTTGCAGCTCTCCCACAGGACACTTTCCTTTCCAGTGGGACCAATTTTCCAGTGTGGATTTGTGAGGGTTCATCTCTGCCAAGTCCACACTGATTTTTCAGTGTCCTGTCTGCCTTACAAGTTCTTCAGTGCTCACCAGCACTGCTCAGGCATATAGAAAATAGAGGTTTGAAAGTATTTCTCAGGGAATCTTGCACTTTTGCTTTCACACTCAGAGGAATGGTGGAAAAAACAAGGATTCCAGAGGATGGCATGTTTGTGAAAATTACTGTGAGAATAACTTCCAGTGTGTGGTGAGGTTTTGGTTCTGCTTTTGGTGTGGGGACAGGCCAAACCCCTGGAAAACATCACACTGCAAGCAAAACTTGAGCATCCTGATGTAGCTTTTTAGTGGGAAGTGGGATTGAAGGAGAGAGAATTCCATCCCTGCCTTCATGTGTGGTTCAGGACAGGGCTGTCACACCAGCATCTTGTTAATACTTTGCCTGGAGCAGAACTGTGACTCTCTTTCTGTTAATTATTCATTTGTCATTTTCAAATCTTAGCACTTTGGAGCTGTTTGGAAGGATGAGGGAGTTGGACCTGGATGAGCTTTAAGGCCCCTTTCCCAACTCATTCCAGTGATTTTCTGATCTTTGTGCAACAGGCACCTCAGTGCATCTGGGTTTATGCAGATCAGAGGAGGTGATTTGCAGGAATTTGTACAGTCAGCCTTCCCTTAATGGCAACCTGTGTGATTCCCTGAATTCTCTGAGGTTGCAGGTTGTATAAAACAGGTTAGAATTTGATCCTCCTATTCCCAAATCCCTCTTTCCTTAGCAATGATTCTTTCAGCATAAATGTTCTTTGCTTTAATATTCTTCAGAGGCTGAGTTTGAGGGATGGTCTTTGTTACTTGTGCCTCATATCTGCTGTTTTGCCTCTGTCCCCTTTGCTTTATCTCTTAGCAGGGTTTTCTGAGAGCCAGCCAGATGTTAATCTGGATTTTTTTGCACCGACAGCCTGAAATGTGCTTCAACACCAGCAGCGGCAGAGTGATTTCCTCGTGCTCACAGTCCACCCAAACACGCTTTGACATTGGCTGCAAAGTCACTGGGATAGAAATCCCAACATCAAACACAGAGTGAAGGGATTCTGCAGCTGCAAAGGAGGCTGAGATTTGAGGAGATTTTTCACCAAAATGTGCTTTGCCTTTCCAGGAGTCTTTGTTGTCACTCTGGGTGGCTCGTTCCTCGTGTTCTGCTCAGCCCCCTGGGACGTGCCAGCCTTGGCATTTGCTCATTTCTGCTGCTTTTTTTAAGGCCAGGAGTTCAAATGGAAGGTTTGGTTAAACATTCTTCTCTCTTACATTTCGTGTTGCTGTGAGCTGTAAAATTACCAATTTCCTGAAAGATCAAGCTGAGGGTTCACAGATTAATTGATGGTCTAAAAACAGCCTCCTGTGATATTTCCTCATGGCCTGTGTAGGATTATTGTGTGATCTGGTAGGGGATTGTTCTTTTGGATGCATAATTTTGTGCTGTATTCATGATCCTGAGGGCTTTTGGCTTTATTTTGAAAGGTGGTGTAGAAAGAATGTGAATCCCTTTGACATTTCCAAGCTACAACCCCCTCAAAATTGTAACTCAGTGTCTGCTGAAGGAGTAGTTTCTGGAAAGCAGGAGCAGCATAGTGAGCAAATACATCCAGGGCAGGGCAATGCAGTTCAATTTAGGGGAAATTCAGTAATTTGGATGTTTTTTTCTATTTGAGGAACAGACAGGGGGGCTCTTCCACACCCCCACCTTCCCTGTCATCCAATGTCCATGAATTCCTGAAAATGTCTTTATCATTTCTCTGTAGTCCTGGCTGAGATACTGGAAAGGCAAAACTTCCTGAAGGTGTGGAGAGTATTTAAAAGATATTTGTGAGCAGAGAACCGAAACTTTTGGAATTTTTTTGGGTGTCATTATCTGCTCAAAAAGTCTCTGCATAATATTGGAAGAGCTGCCTGGTGAAAATGTGGTTGCAGGTGTTGTTGCCCCTTTTAAGTTTCACAGTGCCATGTTTGGGGTATTTTGGGATGTTGTGCTAATGTGGCATTAAGGAAGGGGAAAAAAAAAAGCAATGGCTTTTCCANAAAACAAGCTAATCCTAATGTCACCCTAGGACACCATTATAGGGGAAAAAATGGATCATTTCGGGCTGTAATTGATTTGTATTTGTGGGGGGTTTGTTTTGGTTTGGNCTCTTGTTCACAAAAAATTCCCTGGGAAAGGAATTTCAGAAACCAAAACATGTTAGGCACAAACCAGGTCTACATGAGGTTTTGTTGGAGAGCAAATGCCTTGCTAAGTAGTCTGGCTGTGTCAAAATAATCCCAGCCCCAGCACCTCGGGAAGATCCTGATGATGTTGGCATTTCTGCACCTGCTTCATTTGGGTTTGTGAGGGAGGCCAGCGAGGCTGCCTGGGAGACTTCACTTGTGCTGGCGTGGCAGAACAGAGCCTGGTGCACTTTAATGAATCTGAAATCATTTCCACCACGTATTTGCTGAACCTCAGCTTCTTTTTTANGTAAACGTGTGGGGATTTTTGTTTTTTTTTTTAAAGTTGGTTTGGGAAAAGAACTTCTTCAAAGAAAAGTGGGAAAAAAATGTTTATTTAACAAATACAATGTTTATAAATATAAATTATGAATATTATGAAATAATAAATATAAATATGCAATAAAATATAAATAATGAATAAATTTTA
>VXBB01012503.1:0-23376 GCA_013399915.1 Illadopsis cleaveri
TAGCAGGATTTAGTCATGCACAGAGCCCTGGGTTTTACCCCTCTCTTCGTTTCATGATCATTTCCTGGTGTATAAATGTTGAAGGAGAGTTCCTATATGTTTTCAGACTGGTTTCTGCAAAAAATATCGGCTTCTCAACTTGAATCCGACATGTCAAAACTCACAAATAATAAAAGCACAAGATAAAAGGAAACATGCATTACTACTTGTTAGACCAAATACAGAAGTGCCTTTATTTACTCTCAATAATTTGGCTATATTGGGACACAGTCACGTCGTCCTTTTAGTTAGACTGTTCGAATAAAGGAAGTAAATCCCACTGTCCAAATGCTAACTTGGGGGTACTGAGTTTGGAGAACATCTAGACAATTCAGCTACAAATCCATACACTGTAGAATTGTTAAATGATACAAAATGGATTCACACTCTGATGCAGTATTTTAAAGTGTTTCCAAAAGAGAAATCAAAACTTAGAGCAATATATCGTCAGCATCTTATTTTGCAACACCATCTTTCCACAAAATAGATATTATTGATAAAATAAAACTTAAAAATAAATTTAATACAGTGTTGATTACCCCCAAATGAATGCTTGCAAGTGACTCAGAGCATAGATGTTACATACAGTCAGTAGTACGCCAATAAATGATGCGTATATTCTTTTTTCATTAGTTCCCTTCTACTATTTTTGCCAAACTTTAGGGAAATAATTTTTAGATAAAATGACCTTTTTCCTGCCAATTCAGAAGGCTAGCCAGCAACATAATTAGCTGATTAATTATTGTTTTCTTTGTGAAAGAAGTCACCTTTGAGATGAATTTTCTCAAACATGAGAAGCTGTATATTTGACATACACTTTTGTTCCCTCCTGGTGGACTGCCAAGGAATCTATTTTGGTCTTGTTTCACTAGCCTACTTTAATCACTATAAAAATCACTCAAAAGATCAACCAATGCCTAGTTGACATAGGGCAAATGCCTTGAAACTTATATAGAGAATTCTAGCTGAAACACTACAAATAATATGGTTTTATCTTCCTAGTATTGCTGTAATATTTATGATGATCAGGCTTTCAAGTAAATCAGAAAAAGCTTTTTTTTTAAATCAAACTACTAAATATAAAGAGCTCGTTTTCTTTTATTGGAAACTAAACCTCTTGAAATGCTCAACATCAAGTGTTTCCTCACAGTTATAGGAGGTAGATCTTAATTAACCTTTCCAGTGCCCTTGCATTGTAGTTAATTAAACCTGTACAAACCACACTAGCTTAATTCTGAACTGCAAACTCACATTGATCAAAATGGTGAGTATAACCCCTATTTGGGGCTTTCAACTGACCTTGCAATTTAGAATTATAAAGCTTTTATTAGTAATACACACTTTTAAAGAAACAATACCTTCATAATAGATTTTTCTTAGTGTATTCAGGCAGCCATTATTTCTAGAGCAAGCTGATGGCAGTTACTGCTCTCATACTGTGACAGGTACCTTGAAAAAAATTAAGTGTAAAACATATATACATATAGGCACATTTATACACATAAACACAGATAAAAGAATACTCTGTAGATATTTTCCTAGATGGGAATAAAAATTCTAGTGACCATCTATACCATTACAATTAGAGATAAAATGGAACATTTAAATCTTTATATTGAATAAAAAAGCATTCTGTATTTGAGACTATATGAACAGGAGCATGTGTAAGAGCCAATGAGATTTCAAGGCCAAGGAAGCACATTCACCTGAAGTTGAGGAACTGCAGTTTGCAGATTTGCAGCCAGCTCCTCAGTGCTCACATTTTCTTTCCCAACATGGTGTAAACATGGCACCCCCAGGAAATTTGGGAATCACTCACTTAGCCTTCTTATGTAGATAAATGCTCATGTTCCTCTACTTGCTCTCCCCTTGCTCCATTCATTGACCACTGCAGAAACCTCTTTTGTTGCAAGTAAAAGTAGAATTTTTAGGAGGAGATTTATGCATGCAAACACAATGTTCACGCCTGAAGAGTCTTCTTCATCTTCATCAAAAAATGTCAGCAAGCTATATGAAAAGACAGGAACAGAAAAGTTGTAAAATACCTGCATTCTTATTTATTTTATTCATTAAACATTTGAAATGTGCACAAACATTAGTGTACAATTCAAAAAATATGTAGAGTAACTTCTTTATTTTTTAATTTTCTCATGTCTATCTTTCTGCTCAAAATCTTACAGCAAAATATCTTACAAGCAATATTAATTTTTCATTACATAAATCCTCAGCAGTTTCTCTTTGTTCATATGATGTTGATCTGTCTTGTTTCCCCAAATGAAAAAAATTTAGACTTCAGTTATAAGTAAATTCCCAGTATATTGGTATAAATTCTATATTTCATTTAATAAGGAGAATGTATTAAATGACCAGAGTTGCATTTACTGAAGATAGATTACAATCATGCAGAATTTTATGTTGATACAGTTAGGACATGATTGTGTTAGGTTTTATTTCCATGTCAAATTCCTCACTCTCCAGGTGAAGGTGCTTTCAGTTAAAGTATTAATAGGATCAAACTAAATTAGTAAAATACATATTTTTAAAATTTATATTTAATTTTCATTAATTTTGAAGTCCTGATATTAAGTAATCTTATTTCACTTGTTGTCAATCAAATACACACCCTTCCACACAAAAAACAAAAACCCAAGCAAGCATGAAAACCCAAAACAAAACACCAAAATGCCCCCAACCCAACTCTTCTATCCAGTGCTTCATGAGTCTTTGAATACATGAGGACTTACACATTGTGAATTTATGCATGTATTACATCTATATTAATACTCTGGCCTAATGTCAGGACCAGTGACAAATTCTCTCCTCAACATTATTCTGTAGATTGCTCATAACTGTAATTTTATGAAAAGATAAAGTATCCTACACTGGTGGAAGCTAAATAAAAGCCCAAATGGATTTTATGAAACATATATCATCCACAATAAAAGCTTGGAGGGTAACAGATCAGTCATTAGTAGTCTAGTCTAGAGTGGAATGGATTATTTACAATCCACAATATAAGAGCAAGCTCTTCTAAATATATTTTCAACCTTACTGATAAGAAGGACTTGGTTTCACAAGATCTCATAGGAAAGTCCAGGTCTGTTCCTCACACAGTGTAATAGGTTTAGACTAAGTTTACCTCAAAATCTGCAAACTCTATGTTTGCGTTCACACATTCCATGCTGGGGCATACTTTAATCAATGAACAAAGATTCTCTTAATCAGCATTAGAAAATAGTAGGTTTTGATTCTTTTTTTTTAATTCAGACTTTCATAGAAAGATGTTCTATAAAATATTCAGCAAGATGGAAGCATTGTTTTTATCTCCTATAACATCTGTATGGGATGATATGGTAGGAAAAGACCTAAAGTGCTTCACTGGATTTTGATCTAGTAGAATGAGATTCTACATCCATAAATATCTGTCATATAGACCAAAGCTTTCATGCATCTCTCTTTCATTTCTCTGGTACTGGGATGTAAAATAATTGTGTAGTCTCCCAGGCTACATTTACATTTACCTTCTGGACATTTTGCAGTGATCTGGAGGGATTGGATCCTCAGCTAGCCCATGTTGGTCACCAGGAAATACACTGAGTTTGCAATCATGGAAGGCAGGACAAAGAACAAGGGGTGGAGAAGAGAACCTTCAACTTGATAAAAGAGCATAGTTTTATCAAAGGTTCATTCTAAGGTCAAATCTTTAAATTGTTGTGCCAAGAACTCTCAGTAACTTTGGTATCAAGAAGATTTATTGCTCTGCTGACAAAATAGAGAATGACTATGAACAGGCTATATTGAAAAAGAAATGTAGGCAAGTCACATGGGGAGAAAAGTCCTCCATTTGAAAACATCCCCAAATTTAGTGATCACAGGACCTAATCTGATCTGTTCAGCAGGAAATTACTTATTTTTACACATTTTCTCAATGAGAAAGACAGTATTATCCACTTTTTCTTGCTTGCTCTGAGCAGAAGGACTGTGCATCTGTCTTCTTTCACCTCCAGCTCATAAAAAGGATGGGATGGACAGCTTCTGTATTTGTTATGCATTAATTTACTTCAATAGAACAAGAGTTCATGTGACCTCATTTCTCCTTTGATTAACTTATCAGCTTGACTTTTTTTTTCCTTATCACATTTTTAATCTATGTGGTTTGTTCATTTGTGACTATAAATAAGATTATCTTAAAAAAATGCTTCTTGACTTTCCGCATGGTCATTAAGTACCCATTTCACACACTGAGAAACTCAATAAAAATTTGCATTGTTATGTTTAGGGCATTGATCTGCTAATAAATTCATATAAGATCAGGAATATAATTTCTTTACATACATATGTTTTCATTATCAGATTTCTCTCATAGGTCAGTGAGTGAACTATATTTTGTTTATTTTCTGCTTTTAATATTCCTCTTTTTTTACTTAGGGTCCAATTAAATTTTACATTAATTTCTAGAGTTATTTTTTTAAAAAAAATATTGATTTGGCTATTTGAATTCTTGAACAAGTCAGTACTTTTAGATATATGAGCTATTTTAAAACTTTAGTGAAATGAAGCACTCATATAGCTCCCACTTTCAAAATCCATATTTAGCAAATTAAACAATGGGGCTTTTGGGGGGAGCCTTTTTAGTTTCTGTTTGGTCAAATGGCAGTCTTCTAATACAAGCATCCTGATGCTAATAGGGAACTTTCCAAACATTTCACTTTGGTTTCCCCCCTTAAGGCATTTATAAATAGCAAATATTACATATTGAAAATAGTATTCTATTGTTATGAATGAAATCTTGGTAGAGAAACAAAAACCTGTTTAATAGTGTATAGACATAAAAAACCCAAGACACCCCAGAGAAAAATCAGAAATTGCATCTTGAAAATATAGTATAAAGGAGTAATTTCTCTATTTTACATGTGGAAAGAATGTAATGTTACACTAAGGTCTATCATAGGAATTCTGTTTTTTGCCTGTCAATACTGAATATCATTACATGCAAGAATATACCAGGAATAAGATACTGACATTTTTTATATGTGATAATTTTTAATTCTTTACTGTGTGACTGCATGGGATATTTTTGATACAGCATAAAAGATGAAGCAGTAGTTGTCAAAAGTTTAAATTGTACAAATCTGCAACACCTCAAATGTCTTTTGTAAGACCCATTAGATGTAGTCTTTCCTTGAGGCTTAAACAAATGCTAGGTTTTGTTGTGTCCTGGCCAGAAAGAACATTTTATAGACCTGTTAGAAAAGCCACTGATGAGATCACACGAGTTATGAAGCATCATGAAGGATTGTGTGGAGCCCTTGAACATGTGTGACACTGAAAGAGCATACATAAATAAATAAAATCAGAAAGAAAATAAAATAAATCTGGCAAGTGGAAATAGCATTGTTCCAACAATCGACCATCACAACAAAGCAAGACAAGCCTTGGAAACAAATCACAATTGACATAGGAAAAATGAGAAACACAAACATATGGAATGAAACATTCATAAGTTTGTTTGAACACACTAGGGAGCCCTGTGAGATTTATAATTCACTTCAGTGAGGGTAGAATTAAAATTAGAGACAGGCTTTTAGATGTAGTAAGACATTTCATTTGCTAGCTGCCAAAATTTAAGCACCATACTAATATTAAATGTAACTGCTCTCCTTTCCTGAGATGTCTTTAGCAACTTAGAGGCAACATCTTCCCTGCTTTAGACATCTGAGATCAGTAGATGTTTGCCAGTGTATTTACCAGAAATGTTGCCTGGGTTTCTTTTACAGTCTTTTCATTTAAAAAAAATCAAACCAACCAACCCAAAAAACCCAAACAAAAATACCCCAACAAAAGAACCACAAAACAAACAAACAAAACAACAAAAACAAACAAACAAATAACTCCAACTGTCAAGCATTCGAAGAGTAGTCAGGAAGCAGTAACAGGACATCCCAGAGACATAGTTAATTCTGAACTTTCACTTCTCCGAAATATGTGATTTAACTAAAGGTGACGCACTGTGCATCTCCACCATTCCACCCTTTAAAATTTCTCTCAAAAGATGTGTGGACACTGCAGTGTAGCTGAGTCTTCTCAAAATTATTACACTTGGGAGTGAGGGAGTGAAGCTGACCCTGAAAAAATGGGAAAGAGAGGTGTTTATCCGATGCTGATTTTTTTGCCTACTTCTACTTGAAACAGTGACTAAATATTTAATTGGCAATAAATTAAGTCTGTTTTGCCCAAATTGATTTGTTTTTTCCCAAGACAATAATTAGCAGCAATCTCCTTGCCTTTATATCCACCTTTGCTTTACCATTCCTATTCTTACTATTCTCTACCCCAATCCTGCTGAAGGATGAGAGTGAGCAGGTGGCTGAGTAGAAGGTCAGATTTTCATCAAGGCTAACCCATCATAAACAAATAAATACAAAACACCATCACTATTTTTCACAGATGCATTCATTTAAAAGCAGGAAAAATGTACCTAATATATATATAATTTATTTTTATCTTCTCCCTTACTAACAGATTATCTCTGAGTTTATCCAGTTCATTAACAGATTGTGGCAAAGAGATGACAGATTTAATTCTGCTACTTTTCCTCACTTTCATAGTATTTTCTTCTCTTTAACACATCTTATTTTTAATATATTTAGTAGAAATTAAATATTTGCAAAACAAATTACATGCTTTCAGACATGGAAAAACAATTTGTTTCTCTTTGGAGTTAGTGTTGTTTTTCAATGACAGCAAATATGTTACTCTTAACTCACCAAAAAAACCCCAAGTAAGCTTCACATTTTTATCCACTATCTATATGCTTGCCACTTATTCAATAATTTTTTCTAAAATATTTCAGAATTCATCAGAACAGACTTGTTGAACATTTGGAATTTAGTAAATTATAGGAATGTCATGTGTTAATATACTAAATACAAAATTAATTTAGTTTTTCTGTTGAGCAACATTGTCTTTTATTGGCATTGTGCAGTTAGAGAAAAAAAATAGTTACTTGGTTAAAGTGTACAATGTTGTTAATTATATTAATTTCATCTCCTTTGTTTCACATTGGAGCGGAAACATGAAAAGATAGTGACTACAGTAAACAGTTTTGACTTGAATTAACAGATGAGTCTCTCAATAGGTACAAAATGTAAATTTGATGGGAATTGCTAAAACATGCTAGAATTTTCTAATCTAGATACTGTCTCCAGGGGAGGAAATATTCTAAATGTCCTTGCATATATCATAGTCTAATGAATATTCAGTATATCTCAGTGGTCTAAAGAGTGAACAAAGTGTCTCAGTTATGTTGTAAAGAGAAAATCAGTAACCCAGACAGACTTTCTTCCTAAAATTGGATTTTATGTTGTCTTTTCACTGAGCCACCAGAGCTAAATTTTAAAATGATCTCTTATATTAAAGGTATCTCTTATATAAATATATGCATCTAGTTATGCATTATAGTTTTTTAAAAGCTGTCTATGAAGGTGAAATGTAACATATAGGAATTCCAAGGGGTGGAAGGGGGGGGATCAAACTGCGAGAAGCATAAAGTTTTGTATGCATACAGATTCTGATATATGGCATCTTCAGTCAAAGATATGGAAGTCAGATAAGCTACACACTACTCTACCATAGAGCTGTAGTAAAGCATCCCCCACACTCTCAGCAGATGCTTCCAAATAGGGAAAGAGTTTCAGTTTAACTTTAGACATTTTAGAAAGTTTACCTAGAAACTTCCATACCCTTCTGACAGTAATTGGCTCAGCACCAGCACAAGAACATGGATTGGGCTCTGAGAGTGTAACTCAAAGCCTTTTGGTGATCTTATTGGCTGCAAGCCAGGTTGTCCCTCCTAGAACATTCAGTATTTAGGGAAGAGCACAAAAGGAAGTAAGGGCTTTTCGCAGTGTCTTAGCAAGGTATCTGACATTTTCTCAGACACCTGTGTGCAGCTTTTTCTTTTGTTTTCTGTAGTGTTTGTAATTTTGGTATTTTTACTTATTAAAACTTTTGATTTACAAAACACCTCCGAGAAGCAGTCTTGCTCAAATTAATTATAACCACTTCTCTAAAAAGGCTGGTCCCTCAGAGATTGATGCGTTAGCAGGTTGCTTATTACACACTGGCCATGTGTTACTCAGTATCATAGAGCTTTGCTTAGGATCATAGTAAAATAAATCTGAGGTGGTCTTACAGTACTCTGCAATGCTGTTGGTCACCTTTCAGGTCCATGTTCTTTTATTATTATTTTTATTAGGTAAAAAGTGGAAATTGGTTTCCTACACTTTATTCTTGTATCCTAGTGGGTAATTCTTTCACCTGAGATTTAAATCTCAAACAGTCTTTAGTTCGAAAGAATTGGGGTTACTTACTAAATGCACCATCTGTAACTAGAGAGCTCCAACACATTACTTTCCCCTGGGTATAGTTTGTATACTTACTTGCTGACAGTGCTTCCCTTGCAATGCCCTGGCTGACTGTAGCTTTTGAAACAAACTAGGAAAAAAACCCCTCTTTTCTTTATGCCAATATTTGCTACAGCTGTGAGAGGTATCATCTGTTTAATGATACTCACTGAGCTACAAATTTTAAAAATCATGGTGAAAACTGTATTGTTCAAGCTTGCACATTCCTACTGCTGAAATATTATCCAACTTTTCAGATGCCAAATCTTGCAGTATGTATCAGTTAATCAAAATTGTTAATATATACAAAGATAGAACTAACACTGGGAAATAAACCAAGGTAATCAATGCCAGAATTAAAAGAACAGAAACTAAGTGGAAACAAAATGAAAACAAAGTAATAAATATATAATAAAAACCCCTCTCTGAATATAATTTGATTTGATGAGCAGTCAAATTTTTACTATAAATATATTTCAATAATAAATATTTAAATAATATATATTTTATTGATTTATATGTAAAATATGTTGGCATAACTATTCAAGACTTTCTTTCCTTTAAACTAGATTTGTCATTTTCAGATATTAAGGAAGAAATTATTCATTCCTCAGTTATTCAGCTGCAGTCAGCTTAAGAGAGAAATCAAAAATATCTGTTACAATTGTCACTGCTAACATTGACAATCAACTGAGTACTGTTGTAACGTATTTCAAAAAGGACTAAACTATAATACAGAACAGATAATATAAAAATATTTCTATTCTGGTCAAGTAATGAGATCTTGTAAAATAAATTTCATGTGACAAATATTTTCTAAATATTATCAATCAAGTATATTCTAGTAACACAGAGGTTTAAAAATCCTTTACACCTAGTAGTCCCAAAGGTAATTTTTTTCTTCTCCTCTAGAAGCATATACCTTCCTTCTTTTCAATTTTTGGAATAATGTTTAACCTGCACAATAAAATCTGTGTAATGACATGGGTAACATATTCCTTCAAAATAATTCTCTTCAAAATTATTAGATTAGGAATGAAATGCAGTAAACTGGGATCACATGACTAACATCTAAAGTCCCTAGAGAATTAATTTTATTTTTTCTGAATCTGTTTCCTTATTATTTCAAAGATGTTAATGATTTTAATCATATTTGAAAAGTAAACAAAATGTTATCAAAAATAAAATATGCCAATATAGTGTGTATGAAAATAATGGGTTTTGTAGTATTTGAGAGCTAAACTGTTAGCAATAAATGAAAATATACATAATTTAGTGTATATGGAGGTGTGATATTGCTATCGTCATCCAGAGCAAGAGTAACAAATCAGACAGCTTCCATCCTTAGTCAGAAACTGAGCTACATACTTCACTGATGAAAAATGATGTTGAATGTATTAGAAAATTGAATGTGCTCTGTGGTATTCCTTATTCTCTGATTATGCTTCATTGTACTTGAAATTTAATGAAATTTAATTATGACAATAATTCAATTGCTGGTAAACTCTTAGGTGACAACAGGCCAGCTAGAAGGAACTGGAAAATTCCAATTCGGCAACAGCATAGTTAAATCAAGATTAAAAGAGAAACGAAGAGGAACTGCTGGAATAATTGGTAAATTCAAGCTTAAAAAATTACTTACAGAAAAAATATTTCCTGGAATAAATTAGCATATTCATACCCATATAATACTTTGGCTTAGACATTGTATTTTAAATTTTTTATATAAGATTAATATCTGTCTTATTTTTGCCCTGGGTATTGTTTTACCCTGGATGCCGTGTGGAAACCTGTGAAAAGTGCCCACAGCGCATTGAACCAATTACAGAACTGCCCCAGCTGCTGAGGAGAATTTTGCTCTGTTTCACAGATGAGACTTCATGTAGGATGCTAATGGCTACAGAGAAACTAACTTGATTTATAATCCCCAATTAAATCTCCCTCTGTAGCAGTTAATTAAGAGCAATGCAACTGCAAATTATTCTCCTTCTAACTTACATAAATCACATACAGAATAAAGAAAACAATAATTATTTTAAAAACTATAGTCTAGTTTCATTAAGAAAGACGTGTTCTCAAGATATTCTTACAAAAGATAGTGTTGGATTCTCAAGTGTGAATTTATAGTTAGTGAAACACATGACTTTTTTTAGAGAAGGAGAAACTCCCAAAGGACTGGTGGAATGGCCACCTTCTCTTTTTGTCTAAGCATGTTCTGCCCTAAACCAGGACAACATTATTCAGGTTGCACCATTCTTGCAAGGCATTAAAAAGACTAATAAACTGTAGATTGGGAAATACAAGAGAAGGAAAACTAGTGTGCTTTGAAATCTCAACGAGTACAGTAAAACTGATGCCACAGTAGCTCTGAGTTTTGCTGTATCTATACATAGCACAGTTTTAAGGAAAGAAAGAACTTATTTAAGCTGAATTTTGTGTTGTCCTGGTAATATTTGGTGAATTTACAGGTATAATAATTCTGCATGATATTCAGTTTCTAGATATGAAATTCTGCAGCAGAAATGCATTGTTAGGCCCATCAATTCTATTATAATGTTACGGATTTTTATAAAACAAACAAGCAAAGAAGAGTTTACAAATGATATTTTAAAAAAAGGTTTTCAGTAAAACGTCCAAAATTTCCCAGTAAACTTGCACAGTTTCAGAGCTCCCAAATACCCTGAATAACAGCAACTTTTGGCCTGGACTGCATTACCATTACTACTTTGAGTATTTGTTGTGAATACCGAATATTATTCAGTACTTCGAATATTATTTGGTGAACTTATTGAAGTTTAGGACAAATCCATTCTCTTAAATTCAGACTATTGTCTCCCTTTATAGATACACACAAAAGGAAATTATTCAGTGATGAATTGCACATTTGACTTAAATTTTACTTTTAATATAATTTTTCATTTTAATATCATCCCTCCCTTATCACTTCAGCTCAGACTATCACTCTAGTATCTGGAAAACAGGCTAATCTAATGATTCATGTTATATTCTTATCCTAAAATGATGAAACTGTTGATGATAAAATGAAATGGTAGGCAAGTTTCATGATGCACTGACAACTTTCCTCCCATAGCTTATGTATTTTTCTTATTTTTCTTCATATTGCAGAAAACATCTTTGTAATGAAATATTTTTTCCCACCTAATTATCAGTGCAGGTTTATTTGGTCTTCTTTTTTAATTTTAGTTTTGTATGACTTGACATAAGATATAGTTCTACTCCAATTAATAAAACTATGAAATCATAAAAAATGCTATAACTAGTTAGAACAATATATTCAATCAAAAATTAAGTCAGTTAGATGAGACTGGATTAAATACAACACACATTTAGCAAAGATAAATCATGTCCAGTTTAACTATTATATTCTTAGACAAGATAATTGATTTTTTTCACAGTAGTAAAATATCCTTGACCTAATCTTCCTAGACATCAATAAAGACCTTGTACACTGTCACATTACTAGGAAAGCTGGGAAAAGTAGAGATTGGTAAAACTAACAAAGGAATTGCTCAAAGGGAAAGATACAGTTGATAATGATGAAAGGGGACCACAAGTTTGTTTCTCAACAGAAGGTTGAGAGGTTCTTCAACAGCCTCGTTTAATATTTTCACCAATGATTTTTAGTAAAGAAAGGGTTTAAAAGTTAATAAAATTATTGACAGACAAGAAGGAAGCAGTAATACTTTGCATGATTGAATATTATTAGATGATGTTGAGAACCTAATTTATTAAGTGGGATTGCATTTCCTATCCAGAAATGCAGGTCACACACTTTGGCATCAAAAAAAGTGTTTTTGATACAGTGTGGAGCCTCCTCATTTAGGGAAGAGAAGAAGAATTGAAGAATGTAGCTATGTGTGTAAATCATCCAGGGGATCCCTGTAGGTAACAGTATGATGAGGCTGGGAAAACAGCAAAGACATCCTCAGGATGTATTTGGTAAAAAATCTACACTGAACAGAGGTTTAGCCATCTATCTAGCCTACCCCACTGGTCTGTTCACAAAAGAATAGGGAATTGCTGTATTCTTACAAATCCCTGAGCACTTATTTGTCAAGAAAATCTGTAAAAAATAAATTCCCTCCACAGAGCATTGAGATATACCAAGATCCATGTACGTACATAATGTGCAATAGGTTTTATTATTTGCATGCAAACTGTAAATCGATGGAAATCTTTTATTAAGATGCTTTTATGGGAAATTATGTGGTTCTGAGGCTTTGTGGAAGTTACAGTATCTATATCATATCTAAGACCTTATTTTTATTTATAATCATTTAGTACTAACAGCACTTGATTTTTATTTTTTTTTTTTAGTTTAATGACTGAATAGAACACAATTGTTTTTCAATGTATTGGTGCATTTTACATAATTTTTTCTTGCAACAATCTTTTTTTTTTTCAGATGACCTTTAAAGAAACCCTCTTTCCCTTTGGAGGCTTTTTCTGCCTCCTGTGGTTGAAAGTCCCTCATTTAGCACAACTACAATTCTCATGCAAATTCAATTTTTTCTTTGATTAAATGAATAGTAATTATACAGAAATAGAGAAAATACTTCATTATCATTGTTAATTGGAACATCATAGAAAGTGAACAATTCAGAACCACCACTTATTTCTATTCTTCTAGTTTTTAAACTGTGAATTTTTTTTTCTCTATAGCTCTTCCTATTCTTCTAATTATAGCAAGCATTTTGATTTTCTTCATTATAGACAGTAACAAAATCTTCTAATTTTGTAGGCAAATGTTAGATGACATAAAATCTTTCATATTCAAAATATAGATAATGGCTATTTTAGAACATTTATATGTATAAATATATTTCTCTGCCTCTAAATAACATCTTCCCTTGTGACACTGAAAAATTCTTCTTTACCAAAGACATTGCAATCTGTGTCTGCTCCTATCTTCTTTATGGTGTGAAAAGCTTCAGAATTCTGTTAATATGTCAGGTTTGACCCATGTAGAGCAATTGCTTGTGTAGCAAAATTCCAATCTTCCTTCCTCAGACATCCCTTTAAATTTTCTTCTTAGTCTGCATCTTCCCAGATTATTTTACTCTGTAATGTGACTAGAATTACCTGGAGGTAAAAAATCAGTGAATCTCAATCTGTGCTGAAATGTGTAATTTTGATATTGTTTACTTTTTTATTGTTTGTATTCATAGATGAGTAAGATTTGATTGTGAGTAATATATATTTTATAAAAGCTAGGAGATAATAAAATCTGTCCGCTATTGTTTGTGCATGAAATTATAGGAGTTGTCATTTCAGACTGCTTATTTGTTCATTTTGTCACAGCTTGGACCTGAAATGCAATTTAATATGGAGCCTGAAGCTTATTTATTTTTTGAGTTCTTTGAGTGGCCAGTAATGTTTCAGAGATGAATCTCTCTATAAAACCCAGTTTGGCTGCATTATTTGATTTTTAATGATTTCTTAGGGTTGTTTTTAAATTATTGTTTCAATAGAAATTAGAACTGTGTGTTTTGCAAACTGAAAAACGAATGTTTGTTTAGCGTTGGATCTTGTGCATGCTCTCTGTCTCCTTGGAGCTGCCTGCATTCCACACCAGTGGAGGGTTGCAGCTCAGTGGTGCAATCTTGGCTCAGACTACTTTGTGAGAAAGAAACGGAGGAAAACTCATTGGAATGGTCCTGCTTCATTTCTCTTCATCTCATGTCTCTGTCCCTCATCCCAGAGCTATGCCACAGCCCTGCCCTTGCCCAGCCACATCTTTGCTGATCCCCGCCCTGGTCCCCACTTTCTAACTTGACTTCTGAGGTGAGCAGCCATAAAGTTGTTCTAATTAGAAGGGAAAAGTTACTGAGGATAAGAAAAATACTGCTGAAAAATACTGACAGCTTTCTCAGGGTGGTGGACTGCCTTGGGGATTCCCCTGCCCTGCCAGAGGGGATGGCAACTCCTGCCTCTTTCCTTACAAAACAGCCAAGTCTTGCTGCTCCTAAACCACTTTGGTTATATTTGGTTAGGAATGATTCTCATGCTAAATGAATATTGCAATGTGAAGGATGAAATAATGTTGTTTAAAAATTTATCTTTGCCTTCCAGGCATATGGATACAAATTAACTGAGTACTCCAACACTTTCCTGTAAGATTGTTGATATTATTGTTATTTTGCATGTGGGTTTATTATAACTACTGTTAAATAATCACATTCACAATGTGTAACTTAAAAGTAGTTAATGAGCAGGTCATTAAATTGCTTTCCAAAATCAACAACTATTAAGTGAATGGCATTGAGTCAACTGTAGTTAACAGTGGTTGATTTCTAGGAAAGATGCAGGATCCTTCTTTCTATCTGTCAGCTCAGCCTATTGGATCTTTTCTTACATTTTGTTTCATTACTTTTTAAGTTTCATTGATCACTTCTTACTAGATGAATAATTTTTATTATACTGGAATTGAAATGGTGGATAATAACTTGTCCTCTGTGAGTTTAAGTGCAAACAATCTGATCTATGCTTTTGTCATACTTCAACTTAATTGCTAGGCTAAAGGTTTCTGCTAGCTGACAGGTTTAATAGTGAATGTCCTGCCAGATCTCATTTTTCAGCACACTGCCTGTATTTTTCAGCTCTGCAAAGTGAAAAGGCTGGGGTTTTTTAAAATTAGATTATGCTGAAAAATAAAATGACAACTTCTATTGTCTGTTGTTGTCTCTCTGATCCTCCAAAACAAAATAATTTCCTTGTAAAGCCTGATATAACCAACTGGATTTGGATGATTAGAAGATGCACTGCAGGAGTTAAACAATCGAAGAGCAAAATACTCAGTGGACTAAAGAGAAAGGTTTCACTTTCTTTTTACACCTAGTTCTCTTCTCATAAGTGATAGCTACAGATGTAGTTACAACTTTTTTTTTGTGAAATGTGACTCCCACCCAAACAAAAAAATTCTGTCATACTGCCACAGGGGAATAGTACCTGCCTTAGGTAAGACCAAGCCTCAATGCATCATGTATTTACTTTAAAGACTAGTTAATATAACTGAGTTGTAAAAATTATGTTTACATATAGTGCTATTTCATTTTCACAAGTCTTCTAGTGTCAAGATGAGTTTTTGTTGACTGGCTCAGACTGCACTTCCCCTGTATTGATGGTTGATGTTACAAATCACCTGGTGCTGCCATGTTTCTCAGCAATTGAAATTACTGCAAGTAGAGATCACAGTTATATTTGCCATATATTCTTTAGTCTTTCATGTCATAATGGGAATCTTTTCCCCATGACCACTTTCGTATCACTTTTCATGAAGAGAATGCTTACATTTGTTCTAATGCACTTTTAAAATAATTGGTCTGGGATTGCAGCTTATGAACCAATCTCCAAATTCCAGTAAGAGTATGAGAGGAATAGGTCTTTTTGAGGCCAAACCCATTTATCACATCACTGGTTTAATACAAAATCCTTTAGTCTTCTGGCTGATCACATAGTCTGCAAGAGGAAGTGCTGATGGAAGCAGCATCTGGTATCAGAAGGAGAAGCTGAAACGTGGTCATGAAGCAAAGACATTTATATCACTATGCATGTCAGATTTGTGGGGGGGGGGTAGAGAGGGGAAGGTGCCATAATATGTTTCTATAAATAGTGGGGAGAGTGGAATAATAGACACTACACTCCAATGCCCCGCTGACAGAAATTATATGGGAAGCTGGGACAGACGGTAACTTTTATATAAGATAGATTAACCAAGGGAGATAGGAATGAATTTTCATAAATTTAATGTTTCTCTCAAGACATGAAGGAGAACTGGAAAATAACCAGTCTGCAGAAAGGAGAAATAGAAGTCAGGAAGAGGTAAAGGATGAAAGAGAATGTCACTTATACTTTGAGAAACAACAAAAAAAAAGTATTTAAATATTCAAGGCAGAGAAAAAATTTAAAAAAAAGTTCTCTGAGTCTTAAACTGAATAGATGTCACCCAGATTATAAAAATAATATTACATGATGACAAAATTACAGGTTTTATGTATTTAAGATGGCAAAGTAAACCAGCCTCACCTCTGTGCCTCATAAGATCATTGAACAGCTCCTCCTCAAAGACATGTCTAAACATGGGAGGCAGGGAGGTTATCTGTAACAAGTGGAGAAACTAACAGGATAAAGACTCCATGTCTTTTTGTATTGCATAATTCTGCAGACTCATGTCAGGAATCCCATACACCAAAAGCATGGGTGAGCTTTCACGTTGTGACAAGTTGAAATTAATGGGGTTTTATTCCATCAAAGCTGGTTGAACAAAAAAAGGTGTGATTACATTTCCTGCTGGAAGTACATGAAATTTGACCTAACATTAATTATTTCCTTATGGATACTAAGGAGGATAGGCTAGGCTAGAGTAATTTTGCATTATATTATCTTTGAAGATTTTTTTTTTCCTTTAATTCCTAAGTTATCCTATACATATTGCACTTACAGAAAGGACCTAAATCAAGTTTTCAATACTATATTCGTAAAAACAATAGCTTATGCTTGGACTGGGCTTGCAGAGTAATTTCTATTTTTGACTAAAACCACAGAAATTTCCACTGAATATAGAAGCTTTATGTTACTCCAGCACAGAGAGATTTATCCAGAGGATGTGTTTAAAGCCGTATCCTACATTTTCTAAGTTTTCTATGTAGTTGAGCTATAAAGCCACATATCCAAAGAGTTTTTAGGGACTATAAAGCAAGCAAATGGAAACACAATTCTTTGTTATTAATTATGCTTTTGTTATAGTTGATGATAAACATTCATAAATAACATAGGGAAGAGGATCACACTATTGTTTGGTGGGATGTCCATTACTGCTTTTAAACATGGCATTATCGTACTGCTGATTGTGAAGTGTTTCGTGTCAAACGATAGTACTGTGAGTTCTGCTACATAGGTACAATGGCAACATTCAATATAGGGTATCTCTCTTTGTATTTTGATCTCCGTGCATTCCAAACCTCTGAAAGAAATTGCTCTGAAGTACAACAAAAATGTTTTACTATCATAAATGCTAAAAGCAATCTTTAAAGACTAAATATTTTAGTCTAAATTTTATTTCTGTCCTTAAATTGACAGAATAGTCATGAGATTTAAAATATTGATGAATATTGTGGTTTCATACCTCTGTTTTTTAATCAGTATGTCATTTTTTTATACCTGCATTCTCATGCAAAGCTGGAAGTTTACTTAAAAACAGCTGATGGTCTAGTGTAATCATAAGGTTTTAAGGTTTGAATCCTTGAAAAGCAGTGACTTAAAAATATCTTGTAATTTGCGTGATATAGATACGTTGCAACTCTGAAGGTCCTTCTCTATTTTAAGTCTGAATTTGAAAATCATAGTCTACACTGAGTTTCTGAACAGGCAGTAACACCTCCTACTAATTATCCCAAGATAAAGCAAACAACCGCTACATGTATAGTTCTTACTGTACTCTGCTTAATGATATCTCTTTTTAGGTCTTTGACTACTTTGCAAGAATTAGAAGAACAGCCACTTTTTTTTAGAGAAAAATGTTCTTGTTCTCATTGAGTGAATAGACTGAAAAAGAGCAAAACATGCATGATAGAAAAAATGGCATGAAGCATTAATGAGGAAATGAGGGATAAATTTTTGTACAGTTGGAACAGAAGGCCCTGCAAATAAAAAGTAAGAGGAGAAAATTCATTTTAGAATGCATTTTAATTCTATGTGATTTAGAAGCTTTGGTTTTTACCAGTCTATTAATTTCCTTACAGTGCTGCTTCTGTGATTACTCATTTCTGATCTATAAAAGTATAATGCTTTACTCGAGTAATTTTCATCCATTATGTTTATTTCCAGAGAAAAAGAGTAAAATATTCTGCTTCCAGTATTAATAATATTACCTAATTTATTTTAGTGGCATATTTATGGATTTACATTTATGAAAGTAAAATGACCATCTCACCCAAAACAGGAAAACTATTCTCTTTTAATCCCAAATATCTGCAGAGGATTGTCATCTCAAAATTGTAGGTAATTTTTCTCTTCATAAGTTAATGCTGGCTCATTTTCATGTAACATGAATAGGTAACATCCTATTCAACAGTGACCAGTTCTGCATTTGTACTTCCTGCTCTTGGCATTTTCGGTAAATGCTTGAGACCTGCCAAATGGGTGCCAAGAGATAAAGGTCTTACCTCAGAGTTTCATGGATACAGAACTGCTACTCTGGTATATAAGTATTTGAAAGATTGTTTTGCCACAAATATTTAATTCTATGTCTCTTTCCTGGACTAAATTCTGTTTTACAATTCAAATAATTTAAAATAACTCCCTAATTGCACTCTTCTTTTCTCCCCCCAATATTGTTTTAAGTAGCCTTAATGTGTTGTGTCATTTTGGAAACTGCTAAGTTATTTTTTCATATAAATTATCTACAAATCTGTGTCATTTATCTGAGGGGTGCTACACACCTCAGAAATATGTTAGTATTGTGAAAATCAGGACTTAGTTTTTTTACCTAATTGGCTTTTGCTCACAGAAACTGCTGTAGCTCTCTCTATAGACTGAAACACTTCTAAGATATGTGTCAAAAATGTAATGAGCTCAGCTAACATTCTACCTTCAAATGTCACAGTAATTTACAGACATATATGCCTGTTTAAGAGGTTTCTTTTTCAATCCCATCATGGGTTTAATGATGTAAGGACAATGGACAATCTTCCAAAATGTATAAAATTTCATTTATTACATTCTCTCCATTCTCTTAAATCTCTAAAAGGACAATCAAATCAATATTACATAGCATTTAAAGCTCTGACACCCATATCTTAGCTATATCTGAAGTAATCACAATTAACTTTTTATATTGTTTCAAACACAGATTTATTTTTTTTTTAGAAACATCTGATTCATTTAAATGTGTACCCTGGAGGGAAAAGGGGTTAATTTGCTCCCTAAGTATCTGTCTTCCCATTACCTATAAAGTAGTCTGACAGTCTCATTCTCTCTCTACAAAGTGAGACCAATGAGTCATTTGTTTACATGATACTCATCCATCAAAACTCCTGGCAAGACAAAAATGTTGTTACTCAGCTTCAGTCAAACAAATTAGGCAAGAGACCCAGTAATTAATAGTCCTGCCATGGCTTACATCTTTCTTAAAAAAAAAAAAATAAAGCCTTTGAAATAACCTGGTGTGAACGGGAGTTGTCATGCTACTTTCCTTTTTCCTGCTCACTCATTTGTTACAGTATGCTTAAAAGGATACATTAAAGGCTACAAACAAATAGGGCTCACTTGTAAGTTAAGGGCAATTATCAGATGAACTGAACAGAAAGATGTTGAACAAAAAAGGGGAGAGAACCTTGCTTGGAGTTTCTTGTGTGATTCTGTTGCAAAAGGACTTTAAGACCCTCATGAGCTGTAATTCAGTGACATGACATCAAGCCCCTCAGTCCCACAAATCACTGACTCATCCTAACAGCTGTTTGCCGAGCTCCTGTCAAGAATCTGACTGTGGAAAGTTATTGGTAAAGAATTTATAACTAAAAAAATTTCAGCCCCACACTTTTTCGTTGTATTACTGGATGAACTCTGATTCACTTGGTGTCAACATAGAATGAGGCTTGCTGGCTCAGGATTCTAGTTTGCTGAACTGATGTAAAACAACAGCTACCTATTACTGACCACTTGTCTGGTTTGTTTGTTGGCTTTTTTTTCTCTCTTAAAATCAGAAAGAAAGATGAAACTCCATAATATCATCAGAGTAAAGACATATTCTTTATATTAACATAATATATGCTAATATATCATGAGCATATTAGCATAAGAGCAGAGGCTGTAACAGGATTGACACAATCTTATAACTATGCTGTTGAAACAGTCCAAGAAGTATTTGTCAATTCCAAATTGAGACAGGTGGCAAGAAAAGATAACTGATGTTGGTTAAAAAAAGAGGAGCAGAAAGATATCCCTGAATGGAAATTAGCTATTTAAGTATATTGCTTTCTACTTATCTTGAGGAATGAAAAAGTAGATTACATCCTATCATCTGCACCACTGTGTCCTCCCCATATACAGTTTGCTTTATTGGTGTTGAGGGTGTGTTTTCAACTTCTCTTCAGCCTGCAATCTACTGTAACCCCCAGGTCTTTTTCAGCAAGGCTGTCATTCATCCAGTTAATTTTCTTTCTTTTCCTGTATCATGCACATAGCCCTTGTTCTCTTGATCCTTATGATAACATATCTCCCAAAATATATGTCTACTCCATAATCTCACTCATCTGTGTTTGCCCTTAGCTGTTTTTACTTTTTCCACCATATCTTATTTCACCTTCTTAAAAATTTGTGAAGAGAATTATAATAATTATAAACCATATAATTATAGTAACAGACAGTAATCATAATTAATCTGATCAGTTCTCTGTCTGCCCTTTGCCACTGGTATCAAACTGAAGACTTCTCCTAGTCATAATTAATTTTGTTTTGGTGGACCAAATGACTTTAATCCCAAAGTTAACGTCAGTTCTTTCTGTATTGCCCATTTGTTGCTTCATCTATGAGACAATTGCCTCTAGGTAAAATATTTCATTCTCATCTGTCTTTCCTGATGAACTACATCTGTGGACTATCTCCATTCCAATAAAGGAAAAGATCTTTCTAGTGTCCCTACATAATTTTTTTAACTTCTCCCGAGCTAAAATCCAAATTCTCCAAAAAGTTTCAAATTATTCTTTTTTTTTTTCCACTTACAAGATTAAAACATATTTCAGTTTTAACGCCTTTTTCCCCTGTTTTCCAGTATAGACAGAGGAACTGAAACCAGCCTGTGTCAGTAATAGACCAATGCAAAAAGGTCTTGTATCAGACGTGTGCAGAGTTGTTGTTGTGCCTGACCCTACTTAATACTAGTTGCAGAATGCTTCCAGTGGTCTGTAACAACCTAAATGTCCGAAGGACAAATGAGTCAAACCACAAGCCAGTATTCTCCACAGAAGAGATGACTCAAAAATGAGGCCTGAAGTTTGCCAAAGCAGCAAGTTTGTGATCTGACATGACGATCCTTGGGAGCGAGCTGTGCCTCACAGAAGAGAAGACAGAAAAACTGTCCAGGAGTCTTTGTAGATATCAAAATTCCATCTTAATCCCAAATTCGATTTTACAGCTAAGATGACCCTCGGGACATGGTGGCTAAATGCTTTAAAGATCCTTTGCAGCAGGCTGCAGTCCAGAACTATAACTGCCAATGACCTTTATTTGCTAAGTACCCATGTTAGCTATGGCTTTAACCTGTGATATGTTGGTTCCTTAACCTGCTACCAGGAAAAAGGTACTCCTTTGCTTTAATGTAATGTTTTTCTTGTGAATATATGTTTTCACTCATGGTGCCACCAACATTTCCTATATAAATTGTAATTGTGTGGCTGCTCTCCAAGAGTGACAATTGTAGCCCATGTTAAAACACTTGTCTTTTGTTAACACTGGATTTACCAAAATAATTCAAGGATGTCTCTTCTAATATTTTTTAAAATATCTTTCTGATCATTGTCTTGTTAAGAAGCTATATTGTAGCAGCAATGATTGTAGGTATTTTACCTAAACCTTTGAAAAGCAGTGTCTTAGAAGAAGAGTTTATTGTACTTATAATGAAATTTGCACAAAAAATCGTGAGCACCAGTGTTTAAAGTCACCATGGGTTTACAGAAAAATTTGATCATAGTGGTAACTGTGCTTTAAGGAAGATGTTTTTAACCCTCTGAGGAGATTGGTTAAGGTGAGTAAAAAAGTAGGAAAACCATCAACTGCATTCCTCAGAGAAAAGCTAAACCCTTCAACTGAATGATAAAGGCATAAAAAAGACTGTAGTTCTGTTAGAAGCAGCAGGTGGGAATAGATGAGGTTACAAAAGACATGGTTTTGCAAAGAAACTATTTTTTTATACATTGAGTCGAAATGATCTATGGGCATCTCGTAAATACACAGATTTCTTCAACATCCTATGGTCATTTATAATCAATGAAAGAGATTCAGGCACTCATTCTGTACAGTTTCAGAGTAGAAAAAGAAATCCAGCTCACAGAACCCACATCATGACTGTGAAATATGATCTACACTGTAGACACTCTAAAAGCTTCAACTTCAACTGTTAAGCTTGCTGGAAAATAATTTTTAAAACCCCATGTTTTTTGTAGTCAAATTATTTTTTTTTTTTTTTCTGTATGTGAAAGAGTTCAAAGTAAGCTTGTTGATTTCAAACAATTTTTTCTGTGTTTTGCTCCATAACACTGAGCTTTCATGTTTTGGGGTGGTTTTTTTGCTTTTCATTAGAGAATGAATCTGTAACTAGCAGCTGATTTAAAGCTGGTTTTTAAAGCCTTAAAATGTGGTTTTACGTGGATAGGGTTGTTTTTGTTTTTGTTTTTGTTTTTTTTTCTGTGTATTATGAGTTAACCCTGCTTTCAACCTGGTATAATCTCAATTATACCCTGAAAGATGAGCAGACGTGCTACTTCTGAAGCATTTTAAATAGCTTAGCTACATTTTAGGGGTTCAGATGCATTAGGAGAGAAATAAAGTAAGGGAATACCGTAGTGAGTAGGTAATGACTGTGCTTTGGTTTAAGCCAATTTTCATGCCAGCCTGGAAACATTATGACTTAAGTACTTTCATAATGGAAATTTGAAAGTTCATGAACTTTGCTACTGTAAGTGTAGACAGAGTCTAGAGGCCTTTAAAGTTAGACGTGCCAATGAACAGGGAATTTCAAGGCAGAAATCCTTTTGAACTAAGGAACCCCAAACCTTTCAAATTTAGGCACCCAAATAATATGGTGGGAGTCTGAGCTATGTCTCCTATAGTAAAATATTACACCAATAAATGACCCATTGACTTAGTCCAGACTATTTTAAAAATCATTTATAAGTGAATCAGTGGCTATGGGGTG
>VXBB01012516.1:7395-30416 GCA_013399915.1 Illadopsis cleaveri
GGACCCAAGGAGGAACCATGCAAAACAGTTCCTGGAATATGGAAACTAGTTTATGGAAAAATATGAATATGCAACAGACTGATGCAATAGAAAGGGTGTTTAAAGAATGTCTCCGATATAGCAGGGTGTGGCCGTACTTTGCTTTCTTTCTATCTCCTAATTGTCTTATTTTCTATTAAACCTATTTCTTAAAATTTACATAGAAAGTGAACTTTGTTTTTCACAATTGGATGGATGGATGGATGGATGGATGGATGGATGGATGGATGGATGGATGGATGGACCTCTGTGATGTGTGAGGGAATCTCATTAATGCATGTAAATCTCAAGGGGTGCCAAAAGGATAGTGCCAGACCCTTTCCAGTGACAGGACGAGGAGTGCTGGCCATAAACTAAACACAAGAAGCTCAGCATGAGGAAGAATATCTGTACACTGAGGGTGGCAGAGCCCTGGAACAGTTGCCCAGGGAGGGCCTGGAGTCTCCATCTCTGGAGACGTTCCAACCCCACCTGGACACACTCCTGTGTCACCTGCTCCAGGTGACCCTGCCTGGGCAGGGCGTTGGACAGGGTGATCTCCAGAGGTCACCGTGACGATTCTGTGGTTCTGCAGCTCGTTGTGGGCGTTGGCAGGATGTGGCTGCCATCCTGTGTGCACACAGGATATGGCTGTGAGAGAGGTGGGCTCATCCGCGGAGCCCCGGCCGCCCAAGCGCAGGCACTGCGCCGAACAGTTCCGGGTTTTCTTCCCTCCCCGAATTCCAGGGGTTTCTCCAGCGTCATTCCCTTCCCTCTTGAGCGGCCCCGGCAGAGGGCAGAGCAGCCACACGGAGCCTCGTGGTGGGAAGGGGAGCTGGAACGCGCTCCTTGCCTCTCCTTTCCACTTCCTAAAAATGTATTAGAGCATAAAAACACACGGTGTTGCTATTCTAAGTGTCTTATAGAAACCGAATGGGCAAAATAAAATAATCCACTGCTGACATAAGGCTGCACGGGAATTTGGAGTTTAATATAGTTTAGAAAGTGGAAAGTAGAGGCTGTTGAAGAAGTCACAAAGTCACTCCTGGAGACTCAGGATCTCAGTCCTGTGTCAGTCCATAGTGAAAATATACCACGTGTGGATCACTGATATCCTCTGGTTATTCAAGATGTGTTGAGGAATGGAAGGACCTTATCTATCACTGACAAACTAAATATTCCCACTTAGATTCATCAATAGGCAGGCATTTAAGAAGAATATTCATACTGGATTTTGGTTTTGTTTTGTTTTGTTTTTTCTTTCTGAAGTGTTCAAAGAGATCCAGCTGCAATAGAGGGCTTGCTCTTCTACTCTGCAGATCAAGGCAGCACCTTTCAGGCCTCCTTATTTTTTAGTAAGATGAAATTAGTACCTGTAAGGTTCTGAGGAGTGTGATTCCTGCAGGTCACTTTCCATGTACTTTTTTTTTTTTTTTTTAACTGTGATATTTTAAGCCTTTGCCACATCCAAACTCCCACACATTTAGCCCTATGCTTCTGTCAGAGTTTGCTGTGCCCACAACATACCCACAACAAGTTGGAAAAAGCATCCACGATTATTGAGTCCAAACTTTGACTGAATACCACCACATCAATGAGACCATGGCACTAAGTACCGTGTACCAAGGCATGTAAGTACCATGGCACCAAGTACCATATCCAGTGGTTTCTTGACCCTACCACCTGCCTGGACAGCCCATTCTTGACCACAGTGAGGAAATTAAAACTACCTGAAATTTGGTTCACCACATGGTGAAAATTTTATGATTTATCAATAATAATACTTCAGCTACATAATACAGTTCAGTTCTCACAGTCTAGCGATATCCCAAGTGGGGAGCTGAATCTGGGTTCAACTTTCATTTACAGAGAAATGACATTAGGACATCTGGCACACACCATAGATGCCATACTGGATGGGATTCAGCTAGTAAGAATATTTTTACAGGTCTATGAATAATTAAAACTGATTTAATTTTTTTCCCTCTTCATATCAAAACCAAATCTTTCACTTACAGAGCTGAAAAACTCCTCAAGCAAGCATCTTAAATGCTTCTGTCCTTTTTCATAGACATGTATGTAACCCAGTCCTAAAGACTATCAGAGATGTTCACTGGATAACCAGTCCAGGCAATATAGAGATTTGTATGATAGCAAAGATTTCCCTAATCTTTACTAAATCTTCTTTTCTGTAATATGAGTCCATTCATTCCTGTCTTATCCAAGACATATCTGGAGATTAGATTCAGCAGGCATGTGCCTATTTGAAAACAGGCCCCATCTCAGCTCAGACTTTTCCTTTCCAGGATCAGACCTGTGAGTTCAGACTTCTGGTTCAGATCTTCCAGACTTCCCATCATCATCGTTATTCTCCTCTGGGTTGCCCATAATGTAGTGCTCAGAATTAAACAGGGAGTGAAGCAGAAGGATTACTGCTTCACATACTTTATTTATACACCTCTATAATTTACCTTTTCTTGTGCAACATTGACATAATTCAGCCAGTGGCTTGCTTTGACCTAAGGTTTTTCTAAGAGATGGAGCATAGCCAGATACTTCCAACCCTCTGCCTTTGCCTCTGGTGGTTGTGTGTGCCCCAAGAAAGTTTCCTGCAGTCATTCCTACAGCAACCAGCCCTGTCCCCACATTTAAATCATTTCATGAAAACCACATTCCTGTAGTGTATTTATGTGAAAGCTGTTGAGAGTTTCACTGAGCTTATGACATAGAGCATCTACTCCATCTCCTCCTAGCCACAGGTATGCATTTGTAGCTTGAAATTATACTGGTTTGACTAATTATCTGTAAAATTTTATTGACTGTTAATTGCTTTGATTTATTTTATGTGCTCACCAAAACCTTTTGATTATTTATTCCAGCTTTTTTTTTTCCCCCCGGGATCAAGTGTTCAGCTAATGATTCAAATGCATCTGTGTCAATATTTTAGTTCAGATCAAGAGTGCATTTCTGAACTGAGTCTCCAGCTACCTAAACTGTTGCTGTGTGACACTGCTTGCCAGAGCAGACAGAGGGGATAGTCCCCAGGCCCTTCCTTTCTCCCTGTTTTTAACTCAGGGAACATTTTATGCTTTCTGGTCTCAGTAACTCTGGTTCAGAGGTTTCATCAGCTGCCTATTCCAGTATCCAAGGATGAAACTCAGCTCTGAGTACGTTACTCACCTAAATACATCCTAACTCCTTTTTCTGTGTTTGTACTGACATCTTGCTCCTGGAGGGATTGTGTGGATCACAGCACTCAGGGAGATAAGAACATTTATTTCTCTAGTAATAGGGAAGTGGAGAACAGAACAAGGAATATAATGCTTTCCTCATCTTTGGAACATGTACCCGGGTTTAGAGCATCATGAAAGTGGCCTGCAGGCACAGGTTTCCCAGTGTGGAGGACAGGTTTTTTCAACTCCTCCATCACCACCAGCTAGTGCAGCATTCATTCCCACATCCCATGGTGTAGACAAGGTCTTGGAACTGCACAAGTTCCCTTCCCCTCACTAATATCCCCATGCTGTCATTCCCGACTGTCCCTGAACAAGAAGAGCCAAACTGGATCATTTCAAGGAAATGCTGGTATAGAAGTAAAATGAGCGGGAATAAATCTATTTAAAAAATATGTTCCATGCCATATGACTCCATCGGGAATAGTAAAATCTGTAAATAATAGTAAAAAAATTTCCTTTCTGGCCAACACTCAGTTGCTGTAAACTATCAGATTATTGTTTTTCTGAAGAAAGAAGTCCATTAATTCGTGTCCATGTGTAAGAGCAATTGGACCCAGAGGTGTTCAGTAGGTGTGTGCTGCGCTGTTAATGCTCAGAGGTTGTAGTCTAACTACCAGGGAGCACATCACTGAACTTAGCTGATTAATTAGGGAAATTTTCTGCAGTGTGGAGCTGCTATTAACATGTGTCAGGCATGGCTGGATAAGACACCTCTCAGTTATGATGGCTGGGGTCTGCTTTCACACAAACACCCTCTGAACTGCCTGGCATGGGATTAGCCCTGCCCTTCCAAATTGCCAGTCTCAGGATCTGCTCTGCCCTTTCTGACATCCAAACTTTGTATTGTGAAAGGACAGGAAAAGCATGTTACAGCAGTTCTCTGAAGTTCACACTGGAGCCGTGTGGAGTGTGGGTCAAAGCATTAAAAAAAGAGTGGTCAAACTGCTGTTGGCCCAGCTAGGTGTGGGATTTAATTTTGTGTGTGTGGAGTCTAATTCAGGTGGGCCCAGCTGTTCCTAGGACATACCTAATTTAATGAATAGTATGGAAACAGATAAGAAAGGCTCAATGGAAACATGGAGTGGGGAGTTCTGGTATATGCTCTTTCTAGGCCTCTCTGCAGCAGCAGAAAGTTCAGAATTCCAAATCTCCTTTCCTGAACCATGGATAGCTCCAGTGAAATCGCTGCAGTTATGCTGAAGTCAAACCTGTGTAAAGGAAACAGGGAATGGGCCTGGTAAAATCCATCAAATTACCCATTCCTGTTATTGGAAGCTTAATGCAGGTCTTGGGTTAATGCAGCTTGTCCATATATGAGATTCAGGTGAATAAATGTTGCTATGTTGATAAAAAAGGTCAAACAAATATTCAAGGGTCTGAAATTTTTAAAAGCAGGCAGGAAGGAAGATGATGCTCAGAGTTTACACTTGACCTGGTGTGTTTCTTGGACCTTCCACAGAAATGGAATGGAGCAAACTACTTTGCTGCAGCATATTGAAATGCACAGGGTTTAATTCAGTGCCTGCTGGATGGACTCTATTCCTTTTGGCAATCTCGTGGACATAGAAGAAACCAGAATTGAAATATGAATATTTAAGAGTAATTTTAAACTGCTATATTATTATTATTATTATTATTATTATTATTATTACTATTACCAAGACCATTGCATTATTTGACAAATAGTGTAGACGTTACCTGTCTGGATATAAATTATGAATTTTTGCAGTAACAACACATTTATTTTTACTATAAAAGGATCCAAACACCTTGGTAAATCAAGTCAGTGTTGCAGACATTTACATGTACACACCATTTTTGATACCATAACTTAGATTCATTCTGCATAAATCCAGGTGTCCAAATGAGCAATGAGCTAGAAGCCTGGATACCTCAGATTCTTTATACAGTCAAAGTTTACAGTTCAAATATCCTTCAGAAAGTACCCAGAGAGAACATTTGAAAGCAACTTAACTTTGGATTGCCCTCAGAAAGGGGACATCAACAGCTTTCCCTAGCTGGAAAATGAATTTTAGCAGTGCTAGGTATCCCCAAATACTCAGCTTTTTCAGAAGCCAGGTTAGTTTGTCCTAATTACATGGATATGGTTACAATTTTAAGCAGATCTGCAAGCAGAAAAAGTTTTTCCCTGAATTCAAACTTATAAATAACTTTACCTTGATTATTTTTTCTTTAAAAAAATCTTTAGCAGTGCGATTTAATCTTGATCCTCCCTAAAACCTTCAAAAATTCCATCCTACTTAAGGGTCTTAGTACAGGAATGATGTTTTCCTTTTGCAGTTCATGATTTTTCACTGTTTTTATTCCAACTTGTATATATCTTCTTACAGTGTTGGGGAATTTAATGGTTCAGCATTTTGTGGGTCCTTTTTCTCTCTCTTTTTTTTTTTCTTTTCTTTTTTAAGTAAATCTCTATCCCATGCATGAACAAATGAATGTTTTTGTAGCCTATTGTTCTTATATCTTTTCTCTATCAACCAGCCTATGGGATTCTAAATCAACCCCAAAAAATTCTGGTAGAGAATTTTTTTACAGCCAGTAAAGCAAAAGACCAAAAATCCTGCCTAGTTTTTCCTTCCTATAATAAAACTGTGAAGAACTATTGAGGCAAATGGAAATCTTTAAGTAGAAACTGAAAGGGGAATTGATATTTATTGTCGCACAAGTAAAAGATACCTGCAAGAAAAAAATCTTTGTCATGTCAATGGCTTGTTTAGGACTAGTTACAAGCATGAGTTACATCATGGCATATTCAGGCCAGCTGTTGGAAATGCTAAGGGTGAAAACATCAAGGGACATGGAAATATTAAAAAAAAAAAAAAAGAAAAATTCATTGAAACAAAATCTTAGCTCTTAGAGAAAGAGAACTTTTAACCTATTTATAAAATTTCTGTGTAAGTTGATGTTATGCACTAACATTCCCTCAAATATTTCACTCACTCGCAGTCCCGTATCACAGCTGCAAGCCCCTGTGTGTGTCTGTCTCCCCACCAAGGATCACTTGTGTGCAACACAGATAGCAAAGGACACTGTCTGTCATGTGCTCATCATTTCTCTGGTGTTAATCTTGATTGGCAACAATTGGGTTTTTTATGGATCTTTGATAACCTTTAGGACTCAGTGTTGGTTGTAAGGCAGTCGGTTGTTTTAGGTTCCTGCTTACTTCAGCCTCCATAAACCTTTGGAAAAGCTGCTGATTTTGCTCATTTTAACTTGTTTGCTTGAAATTTCTATCTGTTTTTTCCAATAAGCCAATGGGGGAAGAAAAGGCAGCAGTCTTGTTGCCATCCAGTTCTGAAGATGCTGGAGCACCTTCTGCTGTGAAGTCATCTTGTCCTGTGGGCTTCAGTGCAGGCCTTTTGGGCTTGCCCTAAACATCACATGACTCAATTTTACTGCTGAGAACAATGTTCTGGGAACAGTGTCAAGGGAATTGTGTTTTTCATTACCAGTACAGGCTATTCTTTTCCCTCTTGTTCTGCTTTCTCATCTGCTGCTTTCACGTACATGTGTTTCCATTCATCCTGTGTTCATGACACTCTTAATATATTTCTTGTTACAAATCTCTGCCACTTTAGCAGCCAGCTCACTCATTTTATCTGTGCACTGGGTCATTAAACTGGCTGAGTGCATAAACATCCTCAATCTGCTGCAGCAGTTTGCCCACAATATATGTCAAAACTATTTATGAAATGCATGTTTATTTTACATATTAACAAATTTTTTCACTCAAAGCATAGGAATGTGTATATAGTGCCTCCTTTGTGCCTGACACTGAACATCCCTGGCTGCTGCTAATGGTTTTGGTCTGCCAAGGGCAAAGCTTTGTGTATTGCTTCTCAGTAGGAGAGCGATCCACAACTTGAAATTGTGGCCTAATCACAACAGAGCTTTATTTCTGCCTAGTCTAGAGCAATTTATACCTCTGTCTGTCTAAAGCAGTAGGTTTAATTATAGATTCATACAGCTCATAGTCTGCTATGCCTTCTGAAACTGCTGCTGTAGCACAGCCTGGTGTAACCCTAAGTAACTCAGAATTAGCAACCCAAAGGAGTGTTCACATGTCATTTTGGCAGCTGGTGGGGTCACTACCATCCAGTGCCATTATTATAGCAGCATGAACACCATGTGGCACAGCAACAAGTAATAATCAACTGAGAGAATCATCATCAGAGGTGCAATGAATTACCCATCTTAGTATAACAGTGATGTCAAAATATGTCCATGGAAAACTCAGCAAAATCACTATTTTTACTGTATACAGATTTCCAGGCAGTTATCTGAGATTGTTGCACAAGGAATAGTTTCTGCTGTTGCTATTATGCTAGTACTGCTTGCATTTTCTAATTAGTGTATTTATTCTCTCTTTTATGGCTATGTTGAGTTGGAATTCCTATCCTTACAGGTCTAGAGCAGTGGTGGTTTCCCTTTAAGTGAGATGAATCACTTGTGCACGCATATTACTCCTCTTCCTTTCAACGTAAACACCCTCCCTGTGTCTAGGCCTCAAGCTGGATGTGAAGCAAATAAGTGAGGAGTTGTTGTTTGGCCCAGTTCCTGTGTCCAGTCTCATGGCTGGCTGTGACCCACAGAGCAGGCCCGGGACGCGATCACGTGCGCAGGCCGAGCAGAAATTTGCAGGGTTGGATAAATAAACCTCTTCATAATTTCTCTACGAGCATGTGAATTGCAAAAGGCTGTACAAAAGATCAGGCAGGGATCAGGGGCTCCTGATCCCACCTTTGTAATTCAGGCTGTTGGGAAATCCACTTCCCACTCTCCATGGCTTGTGCAATGGGCGGTAGAGCCAGAGAGTTCCCGGAGCTCTCGTGCCCCCGTGGGCCTGTCTTCTTAGATATCTTGTGTCACATTTCCTTAGGCTCACTTGCCTCAACACAGCTGCTGAGAGCATTGCAGAGCTCAGGTCTGCACGTACAATCTTCCTGTGTCACTATCATGGAAAGTTTTGGAAGATAGTTTTCTCACAGTCCAACTCAACAGTGAGCAAATGCACGTTTTGGACTGCCCAGACACCACATTTCACTTGTTATTGCTGCTGGGAAAGCAAGTAATTGAATATGTATTTGTAGAAGCCATAGGACATCTGTGATAAATTCTTATTTTTCATTAAATTAACCCTACCCAAAAGTAGTACTGTGCTGATTGTGGAGTAAGTAATTGGATTAGTATTTTAATGAAGACATTGAACATTCAAAATATCTGTACTGGAAAATGATTTTATAGTTGGTTTTAGTTGTAAGCAGTTTCAGTCATGCAATTTTGATTGATTTCACTCTGATTTGTGGTGATCAGCTTCAATCATGCAATTTTGATTGAAGTGCCTCCTGAGGGGAAACAGGGGGCTGAGGTGACCATTTGGGCCAAGAAGTGACTAAAATGACATTAAGTAACTCATGTACCCTCGACTTTTTCCTTGCTACATCATGCAAAAGAGTGGGACACAGAAAGCTCTACTTTTTAGACACAGATATTATCTAGTCATTTTATCATATTCCATATTATGATAGCCTTATCCATGCCTTTGCAAGTTTTTTGTCACTTTTTCAAAATGAAACCAGCCCAGGAAATTTTGGTAATGGGGGACTCAAATCTCAATTTGTGCTACTATGTAACCTCACATCATACTCTAAACCACAATCGGACATCGCACCTCTGCCTTGTCTCTAAGGAAAAGACTCCTGGAAAACTTAAGTAACTATTAACAGTACAGCAAAGACCTGTACTGTGAATGGTGCCAGTTAGATCTCTTACCTGTTAGAGTGTTTGAAATGCATTACATCTCCTTTAGCCCTCACCAACTGTGCAAACTACCTAAAGTATATGTCTTGGACAAGGAAATATTTTTCCTAGGCTGGCTTAGTTGTACTGAGGCAGAAAGTGCAGGTAGCTTCAAGGGGGTGTTCCCCTGGAACAGAGTTCCTTGTGGCACTGACCACAGCCACATTGAACACAAGCACACAACTATTCCATCATTTTTTTTTTTCCTCCTGGTTAAATTTCAGGCTGATTTGCCTCCTATGTGTGTTCATAGTAATCCACAAGCTCTAACCAGTAACTTTGTGTCTTTATTGATGTGTTTCGTAGAGCTCAGGGAAAATGACACCCGTTGGTCTGAAAACAAGAGATTTTAGTAGGGAGGAGGAACCTCCCCCTTTGTCACTTTTCCCACAGCTCCATATGTAGATGGATACTGGTACCTGGATACTGGTACACCTTGTTCAGGTACCAGAGTTGAATGCTTCAAACTGAGAGTGCAAAGGAGGTTGTTTCAAAATGGTAGTGGCACTTTTACTGGTGATACCTGATATCAAAACAGAATGGTCCGATAAGAGAACTACTCTACCCTTGTAAATTTTCTTGGTGAAAGTTGAAATGCATACTTGCAGTACAGAAAGCTTTCTAAACAAGAATCTTGGTTTTTACTGTTCAAATTGTGCCCAGAAACTGTGGTAAATTATTCACTAGAAAATAGCATTTCAGCTTATTTATCAGGATCCCACTTTATTGGGTTCCCCAGACATAATAAAATGTTTCATATATTGAATAACTGCATTGCTCCATAATGTCCCCATCTTCTCTTGCTTCAATTAATATTTCTCTTTTTAGTCTGGAAGTTTCCTCAGGAATCTGCATCTCCTCCCAGCTTCAGTAGGAATACTGCTAGCACTGATTCTTCAAGAAGACAAGTTAAAATTTTCAAAATATGGAGCTTCAGATTTGGCATTTTGAAAACACTGAAACAAACGTCATAGGAAAAAGAAAGATAAATTTTTCGCACCTATTTCACAATGTTATCATAATTGTCATCTCTACAATTACAAGGTACTATGGACTCTAAAAACATCAGAAAAATAAGATTTTCCAGTTTCTTCCTCTGTTTTTTGCTTCTAAAAAGAGGGAGGAAATAAAAGAGGAAGAAAAAAGTAGAAATAAGAAAAATACTGTATTTTTGTAAGTAAAAAGTAAATACATAACAGAAATACTTTAAATTTATTTTTTTAATGAGTAAGAGAGAATAGCAAAAGCTTTTCAAAATAAAATTCCAGTTGATTCTGTTAGTTGTGGTTTTCCTCAACTAGTATTGAACCAGTTTAATTAATTACCAGCTGCCTGGGCTGAGTGGTGATTTAGCCAAATATCCAGTTCAGATGAAACTACCTACAAAGGGTGTGCTCAATGAAGGTAAGAAGGATGTGCAACTGTATTTTCCCAGAAAGACACAAATATTCCCAGAGACATCCCCTAAAGCATCTCTCCTTTCTTTTCCCCTCACTTTTTCTCACCATTTCTTTCTCAGTTCTATGGAGCAACATGAATCACAAGTAGCATTAGCTACTTTTTTCCTACAACATAGTATTGCCATAGCAACAGATAAAGTGAGTTTGTTGTGGTTTTTTTAGTCTAAACAGAAGAGTGCACGTGCACATCAGCTGCTCAGCACCCTACAATGTATGAAATGAGTATTGGATATATTAACTCTTATTTCCATCTAGAATTTTCTGAAGAGGGAAATGGGAGTTTGACCACTTGTAGATATTTAATCTGTTCAGGCACAACATGTCATCTGTGTATGATTCTTATCACTAGTGGCTGTTGCCTTATGGTTCAAATTTAAGCACAGTTATGTTCAACTGCTCTCAGACACCGCTCAGCCCCATCTTGCAGTCAGTTGCTGCAAGTTGGTTCACAGAATCTCTCTCATTGTAGATAAATCCCTGTAATTTGAAGCAACTGCTGGATGAACAACTGATGATGCATCTGCAGACCAGATTTGGGTCTGGACTGTACAGATGGGGTTAATTTTTAATTGCAGCTAGAGTGGCAGTGCTTAACACAGTTACACATAGTGCATATAGACCAGTGGGGTCTTCCTGAGATAACTGGGAGGAAGGATCAGTTCATTAGAATAACTGAGTCCATTTACATACCAATTCACAAAGTGAAGATTGGCTAGGGTGGTTTTGGTCATATTATTTTGATGGTGTCCAGATTGCCTCAGTGTGCCAGCATTTCGAAATATATGCAAAAATGCAAAACAACACATTGGGCCACTTGAAATGAGATGGTGCTGCTCTTGACTGCTACAGGGACAAGATGTAAAACAGAGAGTGAATAATGATGAAAGTCTGTTTAATTCCCTTTTACATTTCTCAGACCTTTTGCTTTATTAGAGCAAATTTGATGTAAATGTCCCTGAAGTCACATTAATAAATCTTATGCTGTCTGCCAAGAGTCTGCCTGGAAGCGTTGTGCACTTCAGGGAGGTGTTTTGCTACTACTGTTCCACAGGAATTGCTGTTTTCACCACAAAGGCTGTTTAATTTTTTATAATTTCTGTACCATATGGTATTGTGGTTGTCTTGGGCCTGGACAATATTGTGAAAATTTATCCCATTTTTTCTTTACTTATGTGAACCCTTTAACCACACTGTCAGACTGGTGTCGCAGGTCTGTGATGAAGTATTACAGAAGTACCTTAGATATACCCTACCCAAGAGCTTCAGAAAGTGTTTTGGGCAAATCTGTGGCTGCAACATTTCTTGTGACATAAACTTTCTGGAGTATGCTGATTATTGGATAATTTAGGGAGTTTTTAATCTATTTTCAAATTTGTTTTCTGCTAAGACACTGCCTTCCACTGCTGGGCCATTGACACATCCTCCTGTAAAGGAGGAGAGTAATTTTAACTTAATCTCAATCTTTTGATTAATTTTTATTCCTTATTTTAATCCATGTAAAGTGAGATTTAATGAAGTCTATGTGCTATAAAATGGACTTTAGATTTACATTACCATTTCCTGATTTCCAGCAAGGATAGCAGATGACATCCAGTAGAAGAGAAGGAGATAAGATCTGAGATCCAGGATATCAGTATTTTGTGCTAAATACAGGGGTAGCAAATAACAGAAAGGACTGGGTAGAGTGTATTAAATCCTCAACTATTGCATTTAATCTGCAGCAGTTGAATTACCTGGATGACATATCATTAACTGAAATACAACATAAAGTGTGATCACAATGATTTTAAATGTATTTGGAGTTTGTCCTTTTTATGGAAATGAATTTGAACAGAAGTTTTTTTCTGTTCCCAGAAATCTGAACAGAGATTTGTTAAGAAGCTTCCAGTTTACAGATATGCAGCTTCAGAGACTGGAGGATGAGGATTTAGATAAAAGGCAGATTGGGACCCTTTATGGTTGAATGTTTCTCTGAAAGCCAGGCACTGCACTACATATCTTGCCTTCAAAAAAACATATAAATCTTCTTAAGGATTAAATATATCCTCTTATGGTAGTGGATTTTAAAGAATGTATTCTACATGGAACAAATAACAGAAAAAAACCCCAAACTGTATTTTGTATGCAACAGATGTCAGATTTCAGGGTTGGTATAGGCAAATGAATTTCATCTTTTCCTATCAAAGAGATTTCTGATAGTTTTGATGATTTGTTTCTCCTTATGCTATGCATTTTTCCCAGCATAGACTGTGGCAGGTTTCAAGTAGGAAAACTTCTGGAATTACAATCAGAGATGGAAAGGCATTTGGGAGACATTCTGTGTGGGTTCTACCAGGTGTAGTAAAAATGGTAGGAATGGCCTCTGTAAGACACTTGTCATGGTTATTGCCTTTTAAAATGTACATATAAAATTATGTATCAGGCTGAAAATTTATTTCCATACCTCAAAGAAGAAAAAAAGAAAAAGATACAGGTAAAGTTTTCAAAACTTTAACCATATAGACACTGTCATTTTCCAGGGGGTTGGATAGTCATATCCAGGGTGGAATTAGTTCCTGCTATCTTTTATATCTGGTTTAGGACGAAAAGAATAATCATCTGAAAATGTATTTTTCTCTCCAAATGCTGTATAGGGAGTCTAGTAGCAGACAGACACATAAGCAATCAAGCATCTGCCATTTAATCCTGCGTGAGGTGAGTTCTGTGTTTAGTATCTGACTCCACTTTAAGGCATTTACTCTGAAATTAAACACCTAAAATTTTTATTTCTGACTACTATGTCTCCAATAGCCAGCATTTATAAATGGGACTGAACAATGTAGGTGCCTGGTTGAGTTTAATGGGAGAAAATGAACCTGATCCCACGTTAGTTCTGTTTTGGTTGCAGAGAGTTTAAAAATCTGGCTAGTGGATTTTCTGGGTTAGAAATCATGAAGATTTTCTGGGCAATGCAAAAGAATGGTCTGAATTGTCCAGTGTCAGCCTGGAGGACTCAAATCCAATATACCACGGAGGAGGGAGTTCTCATCCCTGGAGGTGTCCAAGGAACAACCGGATGTGGCTGGCACTCAGGTGACACGGTAGGGATTGGTCGCAGGTTGGACTTGATAACCCTGGAGGTCTTTTACAACCTTAATGGTTCTGTGATAATTAAAAAACAAAAAGAATCCCCTTTTTCCCAGTTCCTCACACACAGACATACACGTAAAATCCACAATATCATTGTAATTTATAGTACAAGTGGGTCTATGGGTTTGGTAGAATCTAAGTTGTAGTACAAAAGGTTTGCTTTATGATATTTTTGATGCAACTCCTCTACACTCAGAGGATGTGGAGATCTTGCATTATCCTTGACAGCCTTAAAAAGCCCTTCAATATGCAAGGAACAGCTCTTAGACTTTGTGGGGTTTTTGAGAGAAAAAAAAGTGTACTGCAAACCACATGTGTTTGGTTGCCCATGGGTTTGTGCTGGTTTTTTGTGGGTTTTTTGTTGTTGTTGTTTTTTGTTGTTGTTGTAGTTGGTTTTAGTAAAACAGCCTTTGTCAAACAGAACCAGTAAACTTGTAGATCTGAAAATTTGTATTGTGTGCAGGATCTAATTTTTGCCAAGATCAAGAGCTGCCAAGGCAAATGGTAGCATTGCATTTGGTGCCTCTGACTCCACCACGGCACCGTTGCCCCTCAAAGATCAGAAGGTTTGTAAATCCCTGTTCAAGGCCTGTGGCTTTCTACACCTTTTATAGAAATGAACTCTGTGGACTGGTATTTTCCTGTCCTTCTCCATATAGAGTTCTTTGCTACTTAGATTGCTCTGTTGAAATTTTGCTGTATATATTTTCCACAACATTTTTCCCCATAGAAACCAGGCATGCTAACTTTTAAAAAAAGCTGTGGAAAATATTTCAAATAATACTACGCTTCTACTGCTTCCCCCTTCCAAGCTTAATAACAATAAATATTTTAAACAGACAGAGAAGTTATCCAAAGACCAGGCTGCATTTTCTATGACATTAAAAAAATTTAAATAAAGAGGGGCCCCCGCCGCCTTCATTACAATTTTCTTGGTAGATCCATTAATTTTTCTTTAGATAAAATGAGCAATGTGTAATTTAAAGAAATATAGCAAACTTTTTTTTTTTAAGTAGGGTTTTAAGTGAAAATAAAATTAATCTTGAAAGCTGTGTCAATCTGATCTTTTTATATGGTGACACGAGTTCTGACACGACACTGTGGGGATTCTGTCACTGTGACAAATTTAGAAGCAAAATAAAGACTTGATAGTCCATAACTTATATAATCGACTCTGAATATTTTTTTGTGTTGCTCTGTTAGCATAAAGCCCTGGTATAAATTATGTAAGTTGGTTTAAAATCAGTCAAGAAATTTATCCAGCTCAGCACTATGAGAGGTTTTCTCCAAAACAGCTGCTTTAATGTCAACCTGCACAAGTGGATGAAATGATGGTGATTTCAGCTCTTCACCTGAGAAATGGAAAAGACAAGGAGCCTGCAGGCATCTCACTGAGTTTGGGTAATAAGTCGAAACTCGGTCCAGTGCTTTGATTGTTAGCACTGGACTGCCATAAATGCTACAGAGGGACACCCATGGATTGGCCCACAATATGGGAAACAGCAGAGAGGGCTGCTGGCAGCTGAAACCAGAACAGCTTGTTGTGTGAACAGTGTCCAGAGTGCAGCCACCCTTCCTTTCCTGGTTAGTGAATTAAATAAACCAAGACAATTCAGGTGGAGAGTGCTCAGCCAGGACCTGTGGCAAATAAATCTACACTGCAGCACCTCTCAGGTCATTTTCCTCACATTGGTGAGTCCTAATTTATGAAAACCTTTTCCCACACATGCTATTCCTCCACCATTTTGGTTCTTTTGGGTTCAGCTGCTCAAGCTGATGGAAGCCCACCAGGGTGTGGAAATCAGTGCCAGCCGTGCTGTGGATTTCACAGAACGAAGGAGCCAAAACTCAGGGGTTTTGTTAAGATCCGCTTAGAATATTTTGCATTCCGCCTCTCCCTCCCCAAAGCCATCAGGTGAAGCGGCTTCTGCCTTTAAGCTGCCCATCCTCCATGGGCAGGCACTCTCCTCGCTCCGGGGCCGCGGGGCCGCCAGACCGCGGAGGGGCCCCCGCCGCCGGTGAGTGCCCCGGGTAGCGGCGGGCGCCCGAGGGGACGCATCTTTCCCCACATTCCTCCCTGCATCCTTCCCCGCATCCTTCCCCGCATCCGTCCTTGCATCCATCCTTGCATCCCTCCCCGCAGCCCTCCCCGCAGCCCTCCTACATCCCTTCCCGCAATGCCACCCCCCGCATCCGCTGCCAGGGGCAGTCCCGGTGCTGGCAGGGCCGTGCCCGGTTTGGTCCCGCGGTTCCGGTGCCCGGTTCGGTCTCGCACCGCTGGCACCTCTGCAGCTGAATCGCCCCTCGCTTGGAGAGATGTCGGTACCGGATCTCGTCTTCTGGAGGCTGACGGGGAAAACAGGTGATGTGCTGGACGTGGGGGTACCTGAGGATCGGCCTGTGGTTGTCTCCATACATTTAAACGTCCAAAGATTCCCGGAAACATTTTGAATTCCTGTAATTACCATTTTTGCCCCTCCTTCCCCCCTTCATCTCCTCTCAAATCGAAAAGCCCTGACACAAAATGCCAGATCAGGGCTGACTGTTCTGACATTTCAGAGCTTTTCATTTTTCTTAATCCTTTTAAAATGCATTTCAAAACACTTTAGCTTGTCATATACAGAAATGAAAGCGCCCCATTTAGAAACAGCAAAATGAAACATGCTGGCTGATTTCATGTTCATTTTGCCTTTTTTTCCCCTTCCTGTTTAAACGATTTTGTAGAAAAGACAGAACTGAATTACAGTTAACTAAATACTCATGTTTTGATTAAGAAAAGTGTGACCATAAATGTTACTCATTTCTGTCAGAAATTAAATATATTTTCAAAAATACTACATGACAATTTCAGATGATTGGATGGGTTAAAACTTTTTTATTTTTTAAAAAATCTTCTTTAACAAACATAGATATATAGCAGAACTGAGAGACTTCCAATCCATAATCTTTTTTCTAAAGCATTTTATATATGAAAAGGGAAGAAATAAAAGGGAAAAAAAAGTAAACACAAATCAAAGATTTCACATGCCTTGGAAGACTGTTGAGGTCTGTCTAACTGTAAAGCTGTGTTGGTATTTCAAATCAATGGGAGCTAACAAAAGGTACTAATTATCTCTAGCTCTGAGGTTTCTGATTTCTTATGCCTACAACAGTCAGGTTTGAAACATCAGAAAAAAAGGAGCAGTCTGGGTTTGCCAAGGTTTTGATAAATCCTGCAGTGTTTGGCCTCAGCCATCCAAGTCCATTCTCAGCTCAGCATTCTCTGTATAACCCCATTCATGGACACATCTTTGACCTCAATCCCTTGGAAACCATTTGCTCTCTAATGATCTAGATGCAATCCCTGAATTCTGCAAGGTCTAAGCAGATTTTTGTCCCAAAGGCCTCCACTCTAGTACTGAATGACTGAACAGGAATTGGTCTGGATGATCCTTGTGTGTCCCTTCCAGCTCAGACTATTCTGTGATTCCAACAGCTCTACTCAAAACCACCCTGCACTGCCACATGTCCTGTGCTGCACCACAGGTCCCAGATCTTTGCAATTTATGGCCTCAAGTCATAAGGCTCAAGTGAAACTGTCCCGGTGGAAAAATCCGAATCTTGGTTCATCTTTCTTTGATGGAGCTGCGAGAAAATGAGCAAACAAACCAACCAACCACATGTGGGCTCTCTTGGGACTTCTTTACCTCTAAGTAAACAAATACAATGGATTTTGCAGCTAAAAAATGTTATCCCACGTAAATAAGGGCTGTTGTATTGAAAACTATATTCCTGGTATGAGCATCAAATTAGTTTGGAATTTTATTTCAAGTATTAAAAAAGGCAGAAGAAGCAGACCTGTGTGATAAAAAGTGAGATTTGGTCTGTATTTTAAGCAGAAGGGCTGGAGGGACCTGGGTAAGCCAGTAAAGTAAAATATCTGAGTAGACTTTTCTGCTTAATATGGTGGAAGACATGCAAAATTATGTTGTCAAATTCAAATTATCGAAGATTAATTGCGAAGGAATCAAAAGCTGAATCTCTGCAAGCCTGCCAAAAGTTAGATTACCTTGTCTAAATCAATTACTCCAGAATAGCCATCTGCTAATAGTCCATGTGCTGCAATGCAGCTTCTTGGAATCTTACTGCTCCAGAGAGGGAAAAATGAAAATAAAAGCAAGCAGAGGAAATCCCAGGGGACTGTAGCTTCAGGAGGCAAAAAATTGGTGCTTTTTGCTTGCCTGTCTCTTCCCAGTTTCCTGCCCCCTTCAGCATATGAGAAAGGCAAGAAGAGTTTGTGCACTTGGGAAACTCGATAGGAGGCAGCAGCTGATCTTCCCATCACCAGCCTAAAAATAATCCACTCCAGGGCTTGGAGCGGCTTCACTAAGTGGAGGAAAATCCTGCCATCGAGATGATATTGATCACATAGCACAACCGAGTGACACTTTGGGTTGGTATTTGGGGTTGTGTTTACAAAGGTAAGCTGCAGAGTTTGATCTAACATTCAGCAACCAAACGGGGCATGCGATGACCCTCCCCCCATTATCTCCCACTAACCACCTCCTCCTCCTCCTTCCCTTTATATCTGTGGGACAGGGCTGCTCCTCGTTCTTTCCTGGGATTACAACTCCAATCTCTTTTTCCTTTTCCATTCGCAGGCGTTCTCAGCCTTTACCGTCCCCTCCTGCTGATGTTTTCTTTGCTGCTGTTCACAGGGTTATGTTTCTTTTTTTAAACTGTCCTGTCTTGGCAATGTGAAGTCGAAGGTTTTACAGCAGGCAGCGTAGCACGCTGGTGTTGGGGATCGCATTGTGTGGAGAAGCTTTCCAAAAAAGAAAGAAAAAAAAACCCAAGCGATGTATTTAGATGTGTGAGACCACAGCAGATGTTTGTGTGAAATGCTTTGCAGTGCCAGTAGCCTGTTTAGCACCACTGCCGTTGTGATTTTCCCTGTGTTTGGAGACTGATCCAGAAGGCTCCCGAAGTCAATGAGATTCTTTGCATTGACTTCAGCACCGTTTGGATCAGGCTGTGGCACACGGCAGTTAGCGCTGCGAATGCTGACAAGCACCAGAGGTAATTCATCATCCTGAGGCCCAGGGGAGCTGGGGCAGCGCTTAGCAAGGAAGAGGGGTCTGTGAAACATAGGTGGTCACAGCTTAAATAAGGAATAAAAAGAAAATTGTATTTTGTATCGGGTCTTTTTTGATGGAGTAGGTTTTAAAGGGGACAATGCTTTCTGCTGTTACCTCAGCAGAACTATTTGGAAGACTATAGATCACATAGGTTGGGTTAGAGTGTTTTCAGGAAAGTAAGAGCGAACTAGAAGGGTTAAATTCAGAAAGGAAAAAGATTCAGAGCACTAACCTAAAATCTGTGGAAAACCTCAGAGTTAGGCCTTCCATTTGAAGCTATAAATTAATCATTTGTCCTTAGTTAAAATTTACTTTGGGAAATTCCAGAAGGAAAGAAAAATTTTACTTTTGTGATTTATTCAGAAGATAAGAACTAAGTACTTTTGTAAAACTCAGAGTATTTTCTTCACCTTGCACCTATATGCATACACATATGTATATACATACATGTTTATATGTATATATGGGCATATAATGCACATTATATGTAAGACCAAAATGAAGTTTGATCTGAACTGAGAAACAAGAATGCTCTGTAAACAGATATATTTTAATTAGGAAGTGCAACTATCAATTTATATATTTTTTTTAAAGTGTGGACAACAGAACTACTGCAATAAATGTTTTCAAAATATTCCTATTCCCCTAAACAAGCTCCACCTGAGGAGTGTACTTATACTCTTTTTTGTAGTCATAAGTACCTTGCAGAGCATGACGATCAGAGTGATAATTCAGGTAAGATGAAACTCTTGAATATGAAGATTTTTAAGACCACTTTAAAAGACCCTTAAGGTAGTTAAAATGTCTTTAATTAGGATTCTTATAGTTTTGTACTTGGTGAGGATGTTCTCATAATTTTAATGGAAATTTAGATTATCTACCATTTTTCCATTGTCTTCTTCAGAATTGCTTATGGAAAATATATCTCATGAACTGGCTTAGTGCCCTGAGAATCCCAATTTATGCTTGTTAAAATGAGATTTGTAAGTGTTTAGGTTCAATGTTCTGTCATTTCCATGTTTACGACTTTGACCTATTTTCTTTTTTCCCAAAACTTCTCCCCTCTTCACAGGAATTTTTGTTAATGAATCACTTTTGTGCTGTTTTCTGTTTATTCTCTTATGATTGTGTCTGTCCACTTTAGTCTAAAACCAGGAAGTCTCAACTTGCCAGTAATGGGGATCTTAGCATAAAAATTTAAATGCTTGAAGGACAATGAGGGGCTTTTAGCTATTTCATTGAAGGGTGAAAATGCTTTTCAGATAGTTCACATCCTCATTAAAGTAAACCAACAGGGAATCAGATTCCCAAATGATGTGAAGGACAGCTGAAACTTGCCTTCCACTGGTACCAACATGGGCCCATCCTCCTGACTGTTCTTTCCATTCCCCTGCTCTGTGAAGTTTGACTGATGGCTTTAGCTCATACTGACTATTCAGCACCTGCCATTCTCAAAGTGAGAAGGAAAAGCCACCTCTGAGAATCTCTGATGAGGTGTAGAGTTCATAAAGACAGAAGTTAAAGTGAGTAATTTGAGAGTAACTTAGAAAGACGAAGGTCTTCCAGCCTAGAAATGTTAAAACAAAAAATTACCTGGCACTTGGCACTCCTGCTGGGTTGCTGAATGTAGCTGGTATCCTCAGATGGCACATGCTTGTTATCAGATGATCTTTGTCCCATTACTTCATTTCCATGTCTGACATGATAGGTTAAACCTAGCATGTTTGGCAACATAATTATAAATTATAACATTCCTGCCATAATTAGCAGTGAAGCAAATTGTGATGTACCCACATTGTTGCAATTACCCCAGCATAACTTGTTGGCCTACTGTATTCAACAGCCAGTGAAATTTTCTCTGGGAAAGCCATTTTTTGTAATGACTATGAATATCATTGTCTTTTTAAATGAGTTTATGAGCACCTCAACAGTTACTCTGAATGGCTGTTACCACCTGATGAGAAGTGGCTCATAATGCAGATGACCAACAAATTTCAAAATAACTTGCTACCCCATCATCTCTTTTCTCCAGAATATTCACTTATAGGTTACACAGTTTCTTTTTTCAAAGTGACAGTTAGACTGCTCCCATTTTGTTCAGACATTCCTGTTTGCCAGTCAAAGCCATCTTCCTGTAGAGAAGTTTTCAGCTCCAAAGATTCCAACCTGAGCATGAGAATAGAGAAAAGGTTAATCCATATGAGAAGAGGCCTTTGCTTTGCAGTGTCTCTCCCTTCCTTTGGGACCCACAGATAAAGTTTTGCTAAGAGGCTGGTGGACATTTCTCCACTGTTATGTCCTTGAGACAGTCCTGCATGAGCCAGCTTGGGAACTGAAGTAGGGCAACTGCAGCAGTTCAGCTCTGATGTCGAGTTTGATGTGAGCAGGGCTTCTTGCCTTGGGGACAGCACCACAGTGATTAGGACTGTTAATTGTGAGACTGAACTATGTTGGTGTGGCTCTCTGCTGGACTGCGAGCCCACAGCAAGGCAGGCAGACTGCTGAGGGTGATAAACCCACCTGGCTTTGCTGCTTAATTCCCCTGTGTACCCTTCCAGGCAGAGCTGTTTCCAGTGTTCCCAAGGAAGGGTCCTGGCAGGTGTAGGAGAGTAATTGCTGCTGTAGAATGCAATAACCTCTCTGAGTTGGAGCACTAAAGGCTTTAATCTCTTCCTTTCCTGATACAACAGAAAGCTCTTCAAATTTCTCCTCCTGTGGGTCTGCAGCCCAGTTTTACCTCTTTGACCTCTCCTCGCATACTTACTGTAGCCTAAAAAAGTCTGTCTCCTCATCTCTAGGAAGGAGAAAATTACCTTTGGCCACATGGTGGGAAAACTTGAGTCAGCTGTGTATTCTGATTAGCTTAGGTCTAATTCAAAGACCTTCAGCAATACAGGTTTTGCTGTTCTGTGTGATCAGTATTCTCTTGTTTTTTTGTGGGAAAAACAGAGTAAGTGTTTCTGTGTGTTTAGTTATGTACTTGCATAAAGCTCAGCATGGAGAGAAACGAACAGCACTTCCTCACATGGGCAAGATACCTCTTTTACCCTCTCTGCAGATGTAGTTCTGACTGAAGTACAGCATTTGCTTACTAGAAGAGTAAAAACCAAGGGAAGAATAGTTTAATAGTTTAATTTTTATTCAGGGAACCAAATTTGATCAGTGGTCAGTCATAGAAGTATTCTATCTTCCTTCCTATCTTCCTGTTGCAGTTAGTTACAATGAGTTACAACAGTAAGCACAACTGCAATTCTTCAATTCTTCATGTTTTGGCTTTGTTTTTTGTTGTGGGGGTTTTTTTTAATTCATTGTTCCTAATTTTCACATTTTAATTTCATTTCATGAAATCTTATGGTTGTACAGAAAGAAGGGAATGATGCCTTTTCACTTTTTGATGGGGTGACTGCAGTCAAGATCTTCAAACGGTCTTAATTTCCAGGCTCAGTTTTTTGAGTGAAAGCTTTCAAAACTAGAATTCATTAAAAATCAGCATAGCTGAGGCCTTTTAAAACTCTTTAGAATTCGTAGAATTATTAAAGATTTCTTTAACTCTAACTTGCAATACTGAAATGCTGTTTAAAAGTGCGACTTTGACTTTTTAATTAGTCTGAAGCTTACACTGTTTGCAGGCCTGAAAATGTGCCCTTCTGTAGCTACACTGAACTTTCCAAATATGGGATCTGAGCGTGGGCACAAGAAATTTTGCCATTATATTATCATATTTTTATTTGAAAAAGATTGAAGGCTGCACTGTTTTCTTGGATGAGAGATCGCATCTGAAAACTTGTCATGGTCCAACTCCTGTTATTTTTAGTGGAGCTGCAAAAGCATCATTGAAAAATGCCCTGTACTGTCTAGAGAAATCAAGGATTTGTTCTTCTGCCTTAGGGGCTTTTCTTTCTGTCCTTCTTTGGAGAAGAACACAGCTTATTAAACTTTGAAGCTAATGAAAATGAGCTCCTGGAGGTATGCCCTGATGCTGCAGAAAGTAATGGCTAATTTCAGCTTCAAACCAAAGGGCAGTGACTGTAAATGCAAAGCATCCTCCCTTTGATATCAGCAAAACTGCATCCAGTATATTTCCCTTATCTAGGAAACTTGAGTCAAGAGGCAGGAACTACATTACATGCTTTATTCCAGGGGGTGATGGTTCTGTGCATCTCTCCACCTCTAGAGTCTCCTCTGTATCTAAGTTTTCTAAAAAACAAAGCAAGGTTCAGCGGTTTGAGTCACAAAACTGG
>VXBB01012516.1:30487-104576 GCA_013399915.1 Illadopsis cleaveri
TGGAATCTGCCTTCTGAACCAGAAATGGGTGGGAAGGGAAAGATGGAGTGGTTCCTGTCTCCCCACAAGGCAAGTGGAGATGACACTATTTCTCAGACCTCTAAGGTAGTGCAGGTTGTTTTCATACACCATTCTTGAAGATCCAGAGAACTTCCAGCAGCAGAAGGTGGTGTGAAATTTGGGATACGTCAATAGATGTAGAACATGAGTTCTCCACTTCCAGCCACAGCCCGTTCCCAGCATAGTGGAGATGGAAAAATGGGTGTAAGAAAGAAGGGAAGGGAGGAAAGAGGAATCACTGGACCATTAATGCTTCCACAGGTTTTGTCTCCTCTATTCCCTATCAGTGCCAAACTGTACTGGATGTATGTCCTGAGCTGAGTGCTGCTAAGCAGGGAAGTTGTACATTTGATGATTTGGCATTTTATGAGGCCAAAGGTGCATTGGGGCAGCGCAGCATCACAACACTGATCAGAGTATATTGATAGATTTTAAGCCTGTGGGCATTTAATGAACATGGTCACTGGAGAAACTGATTCATGATGAAGTTTTCTGATCAAAAATCTTAGGAATTTATTGTCAATTACCCTATCTCATTTCATTTGCCATGTAATCTTTTTTTTCTTTTTTTTTTCTGGGAATTTTTACGAGCTGACGAACTTGGGCTTGATTTTCTCTTTCTTTTTAAGAAAAGCCAATTAAGTTCTACTTCTCTCTCGTTTTTGTTTTTGTTTTTGTTTTTGTTTTTGTTTTTGTTTTTGTTTTTGTTTTTGTTTTGTTAATGAACATTAGTATTGTGAATAGAATGCCCTTACGTTTTCTTGAAAAATATCACCAATGTGATGGGCACAGTCTCTAGATATCAGTATTAACTAATAGAACCAGGTTCTTTTCTCAGCCCTGGCAATGGGCAAAGGACAATTGGTTTTAAGGGTGTTACTGGACATACTCCATCACAAAACTAGGCACAGCACAGATTCTTGTGAAGATTCAGATGTGATTCTTCACAAATGCATCTTGCATGAGAGCTTTTAGCGACTATTGTTTGAGGTGTGATAGGAAAACTCTGCAAACTGATGGTGGTCTCTAGTTAGGAGAAAACACTCTTTCTGCAGTTAATAGTCCTTCACTTGAACATTTGCTGCCTCTATTCTATTTCCCTTCCAGAAAAATGGGAAACAAACAACAGTTCCCATAGCTTCCCTTGGATGTGGTTTTCATCCTTTCTCCCAGATTGATTTTTGACTAGAAGCCAAAAGCTACACAGGGAGTCAATGATTCACACACAGGGCTCATCTGAACCCAGGATTCTCCTGACTTTCAGTACCACTCCAACCACTAGACCACAACAGCATCTTATGCTGCCTCAGAAGAGAGTCATCCTTGTGGGAAAGGGAGGAAAATTCCCAGCAGAACTCCCTTGGACTTCTGACCTTCGATAAAAATGAGGAAACAGCACTTCTGATTTTCAAGAGATTACCATTATCATTATGTTTCCCTTAATGTCAAGCTTTCACAAATTAAACCCAAGCAACCTCTGTGTAGTTTTTTCTCTAAGGTTCCTTATTTGTTTTGCTAATAACTCCTTGATATATTCAGACAGATCCTGCATTAACAGAATGTTTATTTTTGTTACTAGCCTTATGCATTTATGAATGTCTTTTGGTATAAAAATAAAATTATAGAATGATAGTGGTCATATCACTCTATTCATTATAGAGAATGGGCCAAAATCTCCATCAAATTGTGTTACAGCACATGGACTGTTAGCAGATGGTGGTTACTGAAGTTTGAGTCGGTTGACCCTCAGCTTTTGCCTCACAGTGAGTACATGAATGCGAGTTATGCTTAACTTCTGGTAAATCTCAGCCATAAACTGCTGATATATTTGGGAAAGGGAGCGCATTTATCACACTCTTTTCAAAGAAACTCTTCGTCACTGATGTGTTTTGATATGAGTTGTGCTTTTCAGATGCCAAAAGAATTTGGTTAAAAGTTAACAGAGGGTTTAGCAGAGGTTCAAAATGCTTCTTTGAATTCTGTATTTTTGTGAAGATCTGCATATTTGTTCTAAGGGACTACTTGTGTAGTTTATGCTTACCTTTTTATGATTACCATGTTTAAACATCTTACAGAACTAATCTGAACTATTTGAGGAAAGAAGGAAACCTTTTTCTCCCCATTCAACTGACTTTTTTTTTGCTTTTAAACTGCATTCATGCATTTCTGCATCCCTGTCTTGTTCTGATTCTGCAAAACCTATTAATGCCAATGTTCTTGCAGACAGATGCTTTGCTGAATTAAATATATTCCATTTTAGCATGTAAAATTTGAGAAAAGAAAAAGGTGTGGAGAGATGGGTTTATACAAGTTATTCTACAGCACAATGTTGCTCTGTGTAAGTCTCAGGCAAAGAAATGAGCAAGGAAAGACTTTGTTTGCAGTTCCTGTTTCATCTTCTTGTAAAGAAGACTGAAAAAATAAATGATGCACAGGTTGATTTAAGCCAGAACCTGGCCATAACTCTGGGTCACTCTATGGCTCATGCTCTGCAAGCACGAACACAGGAGCTTATCTTGGTGTACAAAGATAATCTCACAAGAAATCATGGAAGTCAGAGACTGCTGGGATGAGTCTAAGCATGTCTTTAAGGGTTTTCAGGATCAAACATAAATGCTGACTTACTGCCTAGGCAGTCTTCAGTACCACCTACTTTGGTTAAGAGTTTCTCATTTATCTGTAATGTCTCGTGTGTGTGGCCATTGTTCTATGTGACAATGAAGAAATACAAAATATCAGTGAGCACAGAGCTGCCAGATAAAATACCAAAGGTTCTGAGCTTGCACTGGGAATGAAGTGCAACAAATTGTTGGAGATATTGCACAGACAGTGGTGGCTCACCAAAGAAACAAGAAACAGCAACACATAGGTCAACCAAAGAAATATGAAACAGCAACACAAAGGTCCATTTGTGGTTTTTTATGAGAAATGGGAATACTTATTTTTCAGATCTTCTACTTTCTTTCTTTGTATTCTCATGGAGCTTTTGCAGTGTAGTGTTTGTGCCTATAATGGGCACTAGAAATTATAGCATAATATATTTAAAAATAGCACTTAAATAATGAATGCAGGTAAATATAAACAATATTATCAAAATATAAATAATACTAATGCCATATAAACACAGCTTTCTAATGTGCTTGTATTTGATATAGCCCAAAATAATTTTCAAAATACAACTGTGTTATTCTCTATGGGTTCTTCAGTGTTCTCCTTCCCTGTCTCTTTATTATATTCATTTTGTCTTTTAGCCAGAGGCAATGCTAGCACTCTTGGTAGTCAATATTTCTCTCATTTCTTAGTAGCCAGACCCTCCAGAAGAGATGAGACTCGCATTTTGTGGTAATGACAATGCCTCAGCCTACAACATCAGTGCTGGTGTCCTCAGGAATGTCTGCTTTGTGGATGCCCTCAACTTGGTCCCTCATGTCTTCCTGCTGTTTATCACCTTCCCAATTTTGTTCATTGGTGAGTTATTCCATGGAGCTCTGCCATCCCACAACACTTGAGCATGTGTTTATACTCAGACATATTTGCACGGGCTTGGTGAAACCATTGGATGCTTTGTATCTATGTATTCTGAAAAAGAAGAGACAGAATGGCTTCACCCAGAGGATGTGAGGCCAACTCACTGAAATGTGGAAATTTTACATATAAATCTGAACTAATCAGCATGAAGAGATGGATGAGAATCAGACAGTTCAGATCCAAATGTTATGAAACTTCTCTCTGCAAAATTCTCTTCAGATTTTAAACTGGCAACTTGCAACCTTTGTTGTTGGATATTAGAAGACTTACGGCAGTGGGTCTGAATTTCCTTGAGGTTACATGAATTACAGAGAATATCCAACATGTTCACCTCGGATCTGAGGCTAGGACAGGTGTAGGAAATATTTAAAATAGAATAATTGCTTATTTTGCTAACATTTTTAAACAAAAGTAGAGCAATGGAGATTTTTTTTCCCAGCAGGAATAAAAAATAAGAAATTATAAATCCCTCTTGAGGAATTTAGGACAGCGCAGGGGCTCTAATTCACATAGTCTTGTAAAAAAAACCCATCTAAGCTAGTACTCTAATGATTTTTTTTTTTTTTTCTACAGTTGTATTTTTATCCCAGTTAATTTGTAGTGGCAAAATAAATACAATTTCATACTTTTCCAGAGAGGTCAAACAGTGGCATTCTAACTGATCATAGGAGATTAAGAGACTTGAATAACCATCAAAAGTATTAGTGAGAATAAATATTCTCCTGACAACTGCATGAGAAATGCCATGTCTGTTCTTCCATGTTACCTTCCTGGTGTTGCGTGTGTAGATGAAAATGCATTTCTTCCACAAGGAAGATTTGAATTTGGGACTGTACTTGAACATGAGATTTAAGGGCTTTCATCATGCAAAAAAACCTCCAAAGCAGTTGAAAAAAATGCTACAGGAACCTGTGGGCTAAGATACTCTGCACCTAACTGTGACATGATCCAGTGACTAAAAAATAATTAAATAATTAAGCAAGAGAATTAGAAACAAATTCTAACAAATTATAAAGACTAGAAAAAAAACCCAGGGTTATGGAAACTTTTTCCAACAGTGCTGGATTTTTACCTCAGTGCTGGCTCTTCCTTTGGGGTGAGATGCAAATAATCCTTGAAGGACAGGGCTTTGTGCAGAAGTGTTTGATGGAAGTACAATGCAAGGTCTGAGGGCAGAGATAATATTTTAGAACACTCTAATTTCAAGTGCTACTTCGATTTTTTTAGCGGTATTAGACAAATAATTTTGAAATAGTATTGCAGCTGCCAAAAATTCCCTATATTTCATAACAATGTTTGGAAAAATATAATATTTTAAATTGTATGTTATTTATGTAAGTATGTAATTCTTAGTTTAATATTTAAAATATAATAGCTAATTATCAGGACAAATAGTTGTTAGACAGAGCATTAAATGCCAGCTGGAGTCCACAACATAGACTGACTCCAAACCAGAAATTTGGTGATGAGCTGTGTTTGTGCAGATGTGTGGGCAAAGAAAAAATGAAAAGCAGCTCAGGAAAGACAAAGACAGAAGCAAGGTCAAAGAAAACCACATTAGATTACGAAAGTTTTAGAGAACTATAGAAAATGCTTGAGATAGCTATGGAGAAGAGAGAAAAATTTGTTCGTGCATTATTTTGTGTCTTAAACAAGGACGAAATAGTGAAATGCTGACAGTTTCCAAGAATGAATAAACTGAGGTTTTGGTTTATGTGTTCCTGAGCCACCTGATGAACCTCTAAGCATGATGAGATGCTGCATCCTTGTGTAGCAAAAGCACATCTTGGGTTCTAAACTGAGTTAGTTTTGTTTCCTTCTGTTTGGTTTTTTTGCTTCCCAATGTGCTGTTGTTAGGATTCTCTATGGGCTTTGGGAAGAGGGGTATATACAGCAAGAGGGACTTTTGGACTTACTGACTCAGGACAGCCCTGTAGCTGTGTGGGAAGAGACAGAGGCCAAAGCTCGCCGCCATGCGAATCCAACCTGTGGTCAGGCCTCAGCTTCGCCAGCCCTGAAACCTCCCTCAGATCCTCAGTGTCCCACTTCTTGCTGGGTTGCTGGCTTCAGAGAGGACTATGCCTGGAAAGGGCAGGTGACATCTGAGGTGATGACATGGAAATAGGCTTCAAGTTTAATTTGTTGATTAATTTGGGTCCAGGTGCTGTGTTGGGAGCTCTGAAGGGCCAGGAATGCAGAGGCCTATGAGGTTGGACTGCGCCTGAGGGAGAGAAGCTGTGAAATCACTATTCAGCCTCCACTCACACTGTGCTCCCAACCGGGCCTGAAACAGGCAGCAAATGTTACCTGTTTCAAGTCAATGCATCACTTTGAGCCCTCATTTGAGGATGCAACTTTTATATTGGTTGGAACTTTTTCCTGCTCTTGTCTGTGGCTGTGAAAGACGTGAAGGTGCCAGTCACTTCAGATCTGTCGGTTGTCTGAGGGTGGCACTTGGGGTGTTTTTTTTGTTGTTTTTTTCTTATCTTTTTTTTGGCCAGGAACAATTTTTCATGATTGTAATTTAGAAAAAAGTGTTGTCTCATTGTCTTCAGGGTTGGATTTAAATAGGGCAACTGAGACACTCCTGGGTCATCTTTTTAGTAACTACAGCCCCTGTAGTCTTGTAGGGGGATTGTATCGATTGCATATAAGTATGGCTCAGAAAATTCATAACCAGATCAGTCACTGACTGACTATAAGATAAACTTTCTCTTTCCTTTCTATAATTTCCCAGGCTGGGGAAGCCAGAGCTCCAAAGTGCAGATTCACCACAATACCTGGCTGCACTTCCCTGGGCACAACCTGCGATGGATCCTGACGTTCACCCTGCTGTTTGTGCACGTGTGTGAAATAGCAGAGGGGATTGTTTCCGACACGTAAGTGGCAGAGTTTGGTGGATAACCACACTAATTGCATTTGTTAGTGAACAGTGTTAATGTCTGATGGGCTGGCTAGTAATACATGAGGAGGTTTTCCTCCAAAAAGTTCACAGAATCCTTTTGTGAACTGTCCAGGTTTTAATGGGAGGAAGGTGAAGCCATTGTTCTTGGCATGTTTTCTTCTCTCAAGCTATAATGGCAAGCAAATATTGATCAAAGTTAAGCACTTATGAGGACAAAAATCTTTTGTCTCCAAGAAACTCTTGTTTGTCCTCTTCAATAGATTAGCAGAACACCTATGGTTTCACACAATAGTGAAAAAAAGGCACCAAATTCACTAATTTATTCTGTATTTATTTTCAGACAAATGAAATCTCGCCACCTGCATCTCTTTCTACCAGCTATAATGGGATTTGTGGCTGCCACTGTATCCATAGTGTATTACCATAATATTGAAACATCCAACTTTCCAAAGTTACTGCTGGGTAAGTCTAAGTCTGATGTTTGTGTATGCTTCCAAATCCCTGTATTTTAGCCAAAGTCAGCTTGTGTAGGTTGAGGAGGATGGTGGAATGTGTGAGAATATTAAAACAGACAGAAATAACGCTCTGCTCTTGCAACTGATAGTATCACAGGAGTTACTGTGCCTTTCATAAGGTACTGAAAACTACTTTTAAAATTATTACAAAAGAGAAAGCCTTGCACACCTGTTGCATTTCTATCACAAGCTTTTAGGTATTTTTTAACACTGCTGATAATTTTGAGGAAAAACTTGTCTGCATTCAAAAGGGCTATTTCAAAAGGCCACTTTGTGACCTGGACATAAACCCTCCTGTATAGATGCTGCTCTTTCTCAACATCTTTTGCAGCTGATTCCAAGATTTTCCTAACTGCTCTCTCAGCCGGGAGATGGTCAGACCAGACATTGCAGAATAATTTTCCATACAAGTATATTGTCCAAATTGCCTGTAACTCAACCACCTGAACAAGCCCCTGACAGAAACCAGCCAGGATGCAAGATAACACTAAATTCCATAAACTCTTTTTCAAAATGAGCACATTTCCATATTCTCATTTGGGATGCACCCTGCTTTTTCTAAGAGGCAATATGACTTTTGTTAAGTTATGTGCCTTTTCCTTCACTTTAAGAACAAAGTTCCCCTTCAGATTAAGTCCCCTTCAGTGGACTTTTGTACCTGTGTGAAGATCTGCCTTTGTGGATCTGTTTGAAGGGTTGTGGCCCAGGAAAGAAAAGAGTGGCTGGTGACATAGAGGATCACTGTGCCTCCACTTTATCAAGCCATGGAAGCTAAAATACTGTAGTTACACTCATTTATTAATTTATTTTTAAATCATCGATGTGCACCTGTTTCACAGCCCTGTTCCTTTACTGGATTATGGCCTTTGTCACCAAAACCATCAAGCTTGTCAGGTACTGCCAGGACGGGGTGCCTTTTTCTCAGCTGCGTTTCTGCATCACTGGAATCATGGTCATCCTCTATGGGCTGCTGATGGCTGTGGAGATCAATGTCATCCGAGTCAGGGTATGTGGCTGCTTCCTCAGGATCTGGAAAAGTATCAGTGGTATCATGGGGGTGAGGATGGCTCCTTAGTCCCAGGAACTCTGGCTTGTGTCAAGTTTAGGCCCAAGTCTAGATTAGCCATAAAGGTATGGTTAATTCTGTGGAAATCAGTGGTGATTTAAATCTCTTTAAAATGTATGTCTTTGGTGTATGCCCTGGGCTTGGTGTATGTGTGTGCCTGTGTGCATCTATCCACACAAAGTGCACACTTATTTATGTAGATAGATGCATATTTGTGCACATGTGGAGGGTATAGGTGGATGCAATCTGTAAAATTAATACTGTGTTAGTGTTGATGAACTATTTATGTAGTGAATCTGTAAGTTAGCATATGTTCTTACCCATGATAACTTAAAATAGAACTATTTCCCAAAAATTCATTTTTAGTATTGTTCAGCTTGAGATAGGTGGTACTGATAGGTTTCAGAACAGTATCCACATTCCACATTGCTCAATTATTTGCCTGTTGTCTGTCAAAATGGAAATGCTCTTATTTACATGCAAATTTGTATTTAAATTCAACATATAATTAGCTTTAAAAGTGAATTTGAGACTGTGGTTGTCTTGCATATCGTTTTTACTAAAAATTGCTATCAATAGGATATTTTCTGAGCCCATGTTTTTCTGTTTTCTCCTCTGCAGAGGTATGTGTTTTTCATGAACCCTCAGAAAGTAAAGCCTCCAGAGGATCTGCAGGATCTGGGGGTGAGGTTCCTGCAGCCATTTGTCAATTTGCTCTCAAAGGCAACCTATTGGTGGATGAACACTCTCATTATTTCTGCTCACAAGAAACCTGTGGACCTGAAGGCCATTGGGAAGCTCCCAATTGCAATGAGAGCACTGACAAATTATGTCTGTCTCAAAGAAGCCTATGAGGAACAAAAGGTAATAACAGGTGTCCATGTCACTCTTCGGCCTTAGAAAGCCGAAGTGTCACTTTGAATTCCTTCAGCTTTCATGAAATCCTCATTTTAGGAAATTTTTACTTAGGACTGTTTGTTCCAAGGTGAAACACTGGCGTAGGAAGTTCCAATCCAATGGTTACTGTTTGGTTTTAAGGGAATTTATAGCAGGAGAGAGTTGCCAAACTGAGTGCAAGTGGAAACTAAAACCACAACAAGACTGATCACTTGCTAGATTTTAATAGTGAAAGATTTGTTTAAATCTTAGCTACTTATGAAACTGGAAGACATTCTGTCCATAGTTTCAGCTGGAAAGACTCATCTTCACCTTTTTTTTTCTCGAGGCAGAGAAATAGCCAAAACCACACATCAAGAATAGCCAAAGCACTGGTGTCTTAGCAGAGATTTAGTCACCAATCCCAAACACAGAACCATACAGGCTGCTATGAGGAAAATTAACTCCATCTCAGCCAGACCCAGTACAGAAAGCATGGCTGGGAAAACTCACTGGATAGGGGCAGAATTTTTCAGGGAAACTTCTGGTTGCATTTAGGCAGCTCTTTGCTCACAACAGCTAATGGAGCTGCAGGCTGCTTTCTGATTCTTCTGAGATTAAACAATTATCAGTACAACTGTTTATATTTTAATAGATATAGGTTGCTTCTCTTTCCTTCTGCAGTTGAGGATTACAGAGACTGGAGATCAAGATCCTTCTGATTTAGGCAGAAAGCTACTGAGTTTTTGGAACTGAGCTTTTCACAGCAGCCTGGGAGAGGTGCGTCCCTCAGATCAGCTCCTTAAGGTGCCTAAACCCTACTTAAAGAGGCCAAAGAGGGATATGCACCTATGTGGCCCAAGGACCTGAGTCTGTGCCATTCTTGATGACATGCACAACAGCTGGGTACCAGCATTAGTCTGTAGCTCATTCACATCTGTAGGTACTGTCTGTCCCTGCACAAAAATGCAGTTCAGATGCCAAAAGGCAAGTTAAATGTACATTTCTGATGTGCATGAGCACAAACTTTCAGTGTGTAGCTTCCTCAGTGTGTCTCATACATATGTAAACACTTGCGTAAATGTCATGTATGCAGTTACACTCACCTTCATTTCTGATGCTGCCTTACATCAGATATTTTGTGTTCTGTAGCTGTCTAAAGTCTTGAGTTTACCACAGCCTCTAGCACATTTGTGCTACTATTCAAAAACAGGCTGCAACCCTGAAGTAAACTGGTATTTTGTAGATAAAGTTAAAGTAAACCAAATGGCTAAAGGAAATCCAAGGAGCCAGGCAGTGGGACTCACTGCAGTTCATTCCTCTGGAGAAATGCGTTGGCTTGTGCCTGGTTGGGCCAGAAAACAGCCCCAGAATTAGTAAAATTCTTCAGACTGGAGAGTAGTCTGTGGTCTGGAGGAGGTGATATGCCACCGTCTGTGCTGCCAAGTGTGTATTTTACACTAATCTCCTGCAACTGGTGAGGGGAGCCTCAGCCTTCTCCGGATTAAATGGGGTTACCCCAGCCTGTGCCTGGAGATAGCTAATGTCAGCTGTGCTCCATAGCCCTGCAGGCAGAAAACTCCTGCTCCTTCCCAAATCCTTCTCACACCTTGATGAAAGATGCTGAACATCACCCTGAACACTCTATATTGTGAAATGCCCTTGAGATAGCTCACATGACATTGTCTTGCTATCTCTTCTGAATGCTATGAAAATGGAAATAATTGTATCAATTCTCACATAATTCCATTTAACCCTCCTCCCCCAAAAAAAGTGATCCTGTTTCTGTTGTTGCTTGGCTTTTGTTTCTGTTTCTATTGAAGCAGTCTAGATGTTTCACACCACATATCAGTGCATCATATGTCACATATCCAAAAATAGATTTAGCACATTAAAATCCAGTATAATTTGCCCAGATGGTCAATAGAAAGCTTTTCTTCTGGGAACTTAATAGAAAAATCAATTTTTCAAGTCAAGGACTATTAGTTTCCTATGTGTGCTATTCATGTCCCACTATGGATCTTACCTGTTAGGGCCAAGAAAAGGAGGAATGAAAGGAGGGCTTATCCTCTTCCTGTTACATACTTCAGCTGATATGAAGTCCTGATTAAAGGAAGAAGAAAAAACAGTGTTTAGCAATAAATTAGATAATTGAATTAGTATTTTTTTCAATGAAAAGGAAACAGATTTCATAATGATGACCAGTGTGTGAATTGCAGTGACAGTGAAAATGGCTATTAAATTGTTAGAGAAATAAGGATTTACCATTTCCACTTAACAAATTTACTATTAATTGAATGCCCAGAATAATATAACTATTTTTTCCCAAAAGATGGCAGCCGTTTACCCAATAAATTAGCTTAGCTGCTCTCAAGCTGTTAAAGTTATTAATCATTTATTTGAGGAGGGTGAGTAACCCTTTTTGGGCAAGCAAGCTCAAAACCCATCAGGCCACAAATTCAGAGCCTTTTGTCTGGGCAACTCATACAAGGCCCTTGTGCTCTTTCCCTCCTCAGAGGAAGCCGTTTTGTTCTCATCCCTTTCTGAAACGGTCGCTCTAATTTGACCCCATCTTATTTCTCCTTCCCAAGCTCCTTGGCATTGGCCTGGCCCAATCTCTGGCAGCCACCTGATCCACCTGCACATTTTTGGCACCATGCATGTAATCCATCTCACTGTGGAAATGGTGTAAAAGGGAAAAACTGAGAAAAGAAAGAAATAAAAGACATGAGGCAGCCAGGCAGGTTACAGGCACGTTTGCTTTTTCTTTGGTGAACTTGCTGGGGCAGGGGATGGTTGTTGCTTGGCTGTGCTTAAAATGTCTCTGTGAACGCTCAAGAGGGCCTGGTTTGGCTTGCAGCTTGCAGGCATCTGTGCTACTTGAGAAATGACAGATGCTTGTTTAAAGTGTCAAAAGGTGCTGCTTGAAGTGCAAGGAAGCACTCTGCAGAGCACGGCTCTGGTCAGTAAAACTCTTCCTTTGCTAAACTGAAAGGACCTCAGAGATATCAGAACTCCTTTGATTACACAGAGCCCTATCTGCTGGTTGGTGTTTTAGCCAAGAGCTGTGATACTGTATAAATTCACAGATCTGAAGGCTAGAAAGGACCCTTGGTTGACTTAATCTTACGTCCCATCCTGGTCTGCTGCTTTCATTTTTTGAGCACAGTTATCATTGATTGGTTAAAGTCTGTCATCCTGGAAGGCTTCCAAGAGATGGAAAAAATTCCAGATAAATTAAATTCAACTATATTGTTGTAATTGTCATGTATTTTTCCTGCCATCAGAAGCCTTTCCACTTGTGAAACCAGGATTACTCACGTGAGCAAAGGGCTGAAAGGTCAGACCTTTCCCTGAGCACACATGTGACAAGGGACAATGGCTGCCTGCCAGGATGATAATCTGTGCTTGCATTCCTGTGTCCACAGGTTGTGGAAAGTGGTAGGATATAGAGGTGAAAAACCACAGTTACCAAGGGGATGAGAACTGGAATTTGCTGTGAAGAATGTTGAAATCTGTTGATAATTACGTTTGCTGCCTCACGTGGTCCAAACCACCTTTGAGGAACCTTTTGGGCATCCAGATGGGAATGTTGCCATATAAAGCCTGGGAGGCTTCTCTTAATGCACTGCATACCCGTTTCTGTTTTCCAGAAAAAGGTGGAGGACCATCCCAACCGGAGTCCCTCCATTTGGTTGGCCATGTACAGCGCTTTTGGACGGCCAATCCTGCTCAGCAGCACCTTCCGCTACCTGGCCGACCTGCTGGGCTTTGCTGGGCCACTCTGCATCTCTGGAATTGTCCAGGGCTTCCAGAATACAACCAATAATACAAACTCCACAGAAAAGGTAACCTGACAATGTGGATTGAAAGGCTCTGGTAGTAGTTCTAGAGTCATATCAGGTGTTTAAGACAACTGGCTGCATGTTTTGATAGGTCTATGGTCATCACTGTTATTTCACAGTTTCTCTCAAGAAAATTGAGTATTTCTGTTGTGAGAGACAGTCAAGTTATAAACCTGAGCAGTGAGAGCCTTGTGTAGGAATGAAACATAGGTTGTGGAGGCTCCCCCCAGCTTCCCAGCCATCTGTCTTGATGGAGTCATCCCAGCAGTTCTGGGAAGAAGGAATGACTTTTTCTGCTCCTCTTCAACTGTGCCTGTTTGTTTCAGGCAGGACACACACTGCTGGTGCCTCAGTGATGCATCCAGCCTGGGAATTTTGCTTAAATCCTCTCCATTTGTCAGTTTATACTTCACTGAGAGTTTTTGAGTTCTCTCAAATCTGTTTTTTTACTGAGAGGCTGAGAGTAGCTAGTCCCTGTTTGTGGCTAATTGTATTGATTGCTGCTGTGATGAACTGTGTTGGCACATATTGAGAAATTGAAAAGTATCCACTTTACTCAATGGTGTTCTTGATAGTAGAGAAGCACAAGAGATGCCAGATCAGTTCTCAGTTGAAGTTTCACTGAGACTGAACTTTCAGGAATCACCTCTAAATGCTGAACAAGCCTCTGATACAGAACCTTTTCTATCACAAGAAAAAGAATTTATGAGAAACTAAAGAAAAGATACAGTTAAAATTATTTTACTGACAGCAGAGAAGAAATGGCAATGACATTTTCCTGCATTTGTCTTCTGATAGAGAAACATCTGCATACAGTTTTTGGAGTGTTTTATCTCTGAATGAGTAGATAGGTATGCAATGGAATAGCATTTTCCTCTCCAGATGAAGTATTTGACTACCATCACTACCAAAATATCTTTTTCTTGGCTGCTCACTCCTGATATTCATTTTCTTGACTGATGGTCTCAATTTGGCTTGAGGCTTTCACTGCACTGAAGGAGAGTTTAATTGTATAGCTTATCAAATAAAGCTTTTTATCATCCTTGAACCTGTGCATGCTGGATTTGAGCCACAGAGTTACAAGGCAAACGCATGTTTTGCCTTCAAAAATGTTTGGGTTTTTTGCATGGTGAACAAACAAAGTATTTAAGCTTGAAAATAAATTCTGAATCTCAGATTTAGGAATCTGTACCTTGTCTGCTTCCTTTATCTTTTGTACTCTTCAGTATAGTGGCTTCATTTATGGCATTTTAAGGTATTAATGAACATTGGCTAAAGGGAAGATTGGAATCATTGGAGATTTTGAAAGCACTTGGCTTGGTGACAGTCACTATTTCTCTTGGATACATTTCAGAATGGATTTTGATACACTTTCTCTTGGTTGTTCTCACTATTAAACATTTCTCCTTTAAATTCTCTCTTGTTCCAATTAATGTGAACATGTTTAATTTTATGCTTATTCTGCCTTAATTCCTGAGAACTCTATATACATTAAAAAAGGTATCTACAAATGTTATTTTCTTATTGATATCCCCACTATGAAAACAAGGGGAAGTTAGATGCAGCAGAACATTAAAAGTTTTTAAATATATTTATCTCATCATTCATGCACTTAAGCAACCCTTTTTTCAAGGAGTCTTGGGCAGATGGCTTTCTTTCTAATATTGCCCATTCCTTTCATCTCAGAATCAGGCTGGATTTTTCAGTAGAACAGGCTTTTTCCTTCTTTTCTCTCTCTCTTTTTTTTTCCCTGTAAAAATTCCAGTACATCCTGCTTCCAGCTGGGTCGGAAATACCAAAGGAACAGTCTTCCTTGGAGTATTTTGGTACATTTGTTTCCTTTTCTGCCTGAAACAGAGCAGAACAGTGAACACAAAAACTAGAAAATGAAAACAAAGGGCTTTAAACAAGATTTTTTTTTCTCTTCCACATTGAGACATTTAAATCTCATTTTATGCAGAATACTGGCATGTATAGTCTTATGTTATTCAGAATTTATGGGTATCGTAGACTATATTTGGGGAAGGAATTGTTTCCATAAAATGCAAATGCAACATAAATAACTAATCCCATATAATAAGAAATATTTTCTTGCAGCTTCTCCTTGGGGTAGGTGGAATGAACTTTATTTTCTACTGAGTAGCATTTCTATCCTACAAATCACCAGAATTTGATGGGGAAACTAAAGACAAGGCAGACATGGTGATCTTATTGTTCCTTTCCTGCTAATACAAAATCATTTTAGAACTGTTAATACATCTCAATCCTCAGTCTTTGGAACAGGAGTGAAGTTTTAAATTTGTATCCAAATGATTTTCATATAGAGGTCAGTGAGAAATCTGATTTCTATAACTTTTCCATAATACCACAGTATGTTTTATTCTAATGCAATGATTAAATTTGCCCATTTCCAGCTTCTTGGAAATATACAACCCCTCCTCTGACACTTGCATCATTTTTTCCTTTCTTTTCAGGTGAAGGATCCATCAAACTCCTACCTTTCATCGGAGGAATTCCTCAGGAATGTTTATGTCTTGGCAGTCCTTCTCTTCCTGGCCCTTATTCTGCAGAGGACATTCCTGCAGGCCTCCTACTATGTGACTACAGAGACTGGCATCAACCTGCGGGGTGCCTTACTGGTGAGCAAAGATCTGCCAGGAGATTCACTAACAACAGCTCCAGCTTTGTGCTTTCATTTGTCTCATTCTTTATCTGAAGACTGACTTGAAATGATGGTTTCAGAGAAGACGTGCTGTATTTTTATACAGAAGACTGGACAAAGTAGTGCTGGCAAACTGCTGGCAGCAATTCCTTTTACTAAAAACTAATCCCATCATTCTAATCTGTTGGAAGTTTAACACCCACAAAAAACCCATGCATACAAAAACACGCCTTTACAGACAATGACAGATAGATGAAGATCAGCAGTGTCATTTTGGCTCTGCACCTGCTTTGTTCATTTACTTGTGAGTTTGCTTCTGCTGACTGTGGACAGAGTCATCTGCAGAGTGTCCTTGTTTTATGGGAACGCTGTGCATGCGTCGGGAGTGATGACTCTGGATATTTCTGCCCTTTAGCACAGAGCCCTGTGGGATGGGACGGGAGTGATTCATCTGCAGGGCTGTGTCTGTAACCCCAGCATCCCTTAACTCTCTGTGAGAGCCTTGTCATGAACTGGAGCCAGCAGCTCCAGCCCAGCACATTGAGGAGGGCAGTGTAGCCGGGCTCTGCACAGACCAAACTCCACAGGCAGAAGCTGGAACTAATGTTTTGCCAGATGTAACTAACCATGGGAATATCATCTCAGCATAGAGGCTTTTTTTTTTTGTACTTGCTCTGACTGATGGAGCTGCTTCAAACATTTTCTGCCTTCTCCCAGGATAGATGGTACAGACTTGGGGATGAAAGAGCACCTGGTTATTTTCTTTTAGTGACTCCTTTTTGTGACTCCCACTTTTCAAAATTGGGACTCTTTAGGGGCATATGCAGCTGATTTAATTCACCAGGCACTTCTGGTTAATTCTACAGGATACACTTTATTCATGAAGAAAATGGGTCAAAAAGGACAAATTATTTTTAAAAGTTCCTTGGAGCTGCGACATTTGATGTTTGGTCATAACTGCAAACTGGGCTCACAATATTTGTCTTTAAAATTCAGTGGATGTAAGCCCTGATTAATTATAAACCCTGTTAAACTCCTACAAATTTTATGGAAAGGAATGGCCAGGTAAGGGAGAGAAACCCAAAGGAACACATATCCACTCTGATCAAACTTCACAGCATGAATTTACCTGTCTTATCAGAAACAAGGATCTCTTTGACAGAGAGTGTCACAGAAAAGCAGGCTCACCAGATGCTTGTTAAAAAAGGTTCTTTGGCCAATTTCCTAAATTTTGATATTTTGTTGTCATTTTTTGTTCTATTTTAGGTCTGTGTTAAGCAACAAACCTTTTAAGAGGAATTGGAGTTTTTTAAAGTCAGTTCTTTCTCTTGTGTTTGTTCTCACTCTGTTTCCATCTCTCTCTGTCTCAGGTGAGAGACTGGGAGAAGGGCTGTCCTAGGTAGAGGCTGATGATGCAGTTTGAAACATCCCATTGCTACTGTTCTTCTATAATTACATCATTTTAATAATATCTTTTTTTTCCCCCTTTCTTACAGGCAATGATATATAATAAGATCCTGAGGCTTTCTACATCCAACTTGTCCATGGGAGAGATGACACTGGGCCAAATCAATAACTTGGTTGCCATAGAAACCAACCAGTTGATGTGGTTCTTGTTCCTGTGCCCCAATCTGTGGGCAATGCCTGTTCAGGTAGAGCATCCAAGTCAGGGGCTGATTTCAGAGATTCTCCAGCCTGGCTGAGGAAAATGCATGTCTGGGACACTGCTACAAAACCCAGAGGGGAACCTGCACTTCTCACTAAGATTAACAAGCAGAAAGGTGGCCCAAGGACTGGAAAGGTGTCTCTCCAAGGGCCAGTGAAGAGAGAAGGGGTTTTTTAGCAGGATTTCCATGTCTGTGACTTGAAGAATGAGGACCTGTAATTCTTTTCTTGTTCATATTTCTTCCACTGTTGACACAAATCCATTGCTTTTTTATTTTGCCACCTGGCCTCAGCACTAGGCATTGCTTCTGCAGTGTCCACTTGTAACTGGGTTTTGGGGCAGGACCAACAGCAATTGAATCCTGTTCCATGACTGACATGAACACTGACAATGCTCAGAGGAGATCTCATCTAAGCAAACTTAGTCACTGAACACATCTGCTTCTTAACAAGGCTGGGAAAGAAATGGAGGCAGATCTGTAGGAAGGAAAAGTTGAGATTATTTAGCTTGAAATAAATCTCCAACAATGTCCATGACTTAATGACCTGAGACATGCTGATTTTCCATGAAGCTTCGACTCCTGTAGCCTCTTCAGAATTTTAGCTCAGGGTGTGTTTGGCATGGTCCTTACCTTTCAGTGATCCCACTGACATAAAAGAGTATTCAAAAGGGGTAGAACCAACTCTTATAGTAGATCTGTTTTGCTGGATTTCCTGACACTGTATCAGTAATCTACTTTATTAGTCAGCAATTACTCCTACAAATGGATTGGGTAGAGTTTAGAGTGTCATGAAATAGTTTATGAAAAAAAAGGCAAAAAAGGCTACATGGAATCAGAAATTAGAAAATTATGGTTTCATTTCACTGTTTCACATTCTGTGAAGTGGATGGAAGTGTTGCTATCAATACGTTAAAAGTTATTAAAGGAACAGGTGATCTAATTGCTGTGGCTACGTATGGTAATTTGCAGTACAAGAGCCTGAAAAGCTAAATATTGCTTTAAAAATGTTAAACTCCATTGTTTCTTACTTCTGATGCTGTATAATAAGAAGGGAGATTTAAAGACACACTTATTTAAGAGACAGAAGTATGAGATATGCAACTAATTCTGTATGCCCTCTTATCACTGAGGACATCTCTCTACCACAAAGTGGAGCTTTTAATAGGAATATTTATATAGCAGAGCTTGAATTAACTCAGGAACCAGAATCACAGCAGTCACATCACAGCCATTCCCAGGTAACCTTCTGTGGGAAGTGTTCCCAAACCCTTTGCAGGGCTAAGACAGCATTTTCCTCCAGAGCTGGTATTGATGACCAAGTTCAGTTTGTGTCAGTCCCAGCACATCTGCTTTGTGCTTCAGTGCCTGTCTGTGATGTCCCTCTGCCTGCAATTGCACAGGGACACTACAACAGAATGCAACTGTGATCCATGACAGCCCTAAGACCTCTGAATGTTTCCAGAGTGAGGTAAGGAGCTCTAGTGTAAACAGGACTTGAAGCCAGGAGCTCTGTAAAATGCCTCGGGGCAAGCACCATCATTTTAGTGCTCCTTTAGTTTTGTGGAAACCCAGTCTGGAATTAGAACTACCAGGCGCTAACACAAACTATTTAGTTAATGTCAAAAAGAAAGGCTTCTGGGTTTATTTCCCACACTTTCCAAATGTGACCTCCTGAAGTACGGGCTCAGCTGATTCCTATGAACCATTTAAGTGTTTATTAGAAGAACAAACAGTTTTCTCTTGGTGTGGCTCTGGCATATTGAAACCTAATTTTTTTCTTTTCCTGTGTTGCTTTTCTCTTCACAGATAATAATGGGTGTGATCCTCCTCTATAACCTACTGGGAGTGAGCGCCTTGGTCGGGGCCGCTGTCATTGTGCTCTTAGCTCCCATCCAGTACTTCATAGCCACCAAGCTGGCTGAGGCTCAGAAGAGCACTCTTGTAAGTGAATTATTTCAGTGACATTTGTGATCCAGAAATGAGAACAGGGTTTCTGGGTTCTGTTCTTGTAGTGAGTGAAAACCACTGTGTGGTTTGGGCAGGCCATCCCTCAGTTTCACTGTCCCTCCCTGGCTATTTTTTGTGGCTCAGAGTCTCTTCCTTCCTCACAATTTGTCAGAAGAGAATCTCAAAAAAGTATGTGGGCCTTGACCTGCCTTCTCTGCAAAGAGTATTTTTAATCCAACTAGCACAATTTTGTCTGAATTCCATTCCATTAAAGGGTGTTATTCCCACATGCAGATGTTGTATTTCATGGGATGTTAGCAAGCAGTGTAAATGACTGATAAATTATAGCAGGTAAGTATTAAAGAATGTGCACAGCCTCCCTCTGTAAAGTCTAGAGACTTTTTACTCTCAGCCCAAGCTTTGGTATTCCCTAAAAATCAGTTGTCACTGCTGGATTATTATCTATTCACATCTAAATTCTTCAGTGCTGTAAGTTTATTTTTCTGCCTCATTTAGTTCACCAATTAGAAATGTTTTCTCCTCCTTTGTCTAATTTTTAACTTTATTGCTGTGACCTTTGAACTTTTAAAATAAACCTTTGATGTTTATATTGCCAAATATTTAGAGATCCTTTTTATCTTAATATTCAGTAAGCAAATTATTGATGCATGGATCTAATTGCCAGCACACTTCAGTCCTGTTGAGTTGTGTCAGTTTTTATAACCTGTACAAATTGAACAGAGGACTTACCTTTGCATAATTTTGGAAATAATCTTTCCTGATGCTCTATTCTGACTTCCTCTGACTCATAACATCTTTTGGATTATGATTTTACCAAAACTCATGATTTTACCAAAACTTATGCTTACTGTTTTCTGATGAGGGGAAATTAGCTAAATACGTTGATAAATATCTCATTTATTTTCACAACTGGATCCCAGAATGATTTTTGCATCAGCAAATACACACATTTAGGTTTCTGTCTATTATTATGGATGCCACTGACCTACCAACCCAGCTCCCTGAGTTTCACCCTCTCTTTGAAGGCTTGGGACATTTTGAGTTATTTTTCTTTGCAGAAAAGAGTCACTTAATTTCCCCTAATGGTTGTAAATATTTTAATACCTCCAAAGAAAATTAAATTTTATATTCTTTTTCTCAGTATGGCACCGGTACAAAATCACAAATGAACAAATTTTTTTTTTAATGAATTTAACAACAGAAGTAAGGACAAAAGAGGGTTGTCATTAAGACTACAAATAGTTATCAATTTTTTCCCTGGTTTTCTCTTGAAATGAAGGACTATTCTACTGAGAGATTAAAGAAAACCAATGAGATACTCAAAGGCATTAAGCTATTAAAGCTGTATGCCTGGGAGCACATATTCTGTACAAGTGTGGAAGAAACGAGAATGAAAGAGCTCACCAGTCTCAAAACCTTTGCACTTCATACATCTCTTTCCAGTAAGTAACTGTGTTTTTAGTGCTCAGAAAAGTATCCTGTTTTTCATGTCAGCATTCCTCCCAACTTCAACTAGAGAGAGATACAGCTGTGCCTGTGACACTTTTGTCTGTATGTAATGTCATTAAAATAAAAAGGCATGATAAATACATAACACAGAAATTCAAAAGGATAAAATACATATTGTTGATTTTTTTTTTGCAGTAAGTTTTCTGTTACTTTTGTTGTCACATTATAGTTAGGAGTTGCTTTATAGTAAGGAGGCTCCACATAATGTTGGCAGCTCTAACTGCAGCAAAGATAAATTATGTTTTCTGCATATAAATTGTGTTTTCTGCAATGTAGAAGGATTGAGTAATGTTTTAGTTGTGTTTCATATTACTTAAGCACATAATGATTTTTATCCTAGTTTAGCAGAGTAGACAAATGAGAGAATTCCATGGCTTATTTGTTGGTGCGTTTAAAATCTCTGACTATCAGGGAAGGAAATTTCTTCCTGCAGACTAATTTTCCTCTGGGAGTTTTAATTACTTGAAATAAGTGGAATAAGAATGTTGGAAATAACTGGATTATTTTAGTGTCATATACTTACTGTAAAATTGTTTTTTCTTATTTCATATAATCTGATCCTTATTTTATTTTTTTTCCCCAGTTTTTATGAATGCAGCCATACCAATAGCAGCTGTTCTTGCAGTAAGATATGGGTTTTTTTCAGTTTTCCTTATAAAAAAGGGAGAGGAAATTCGGGGGAGGGGGTGTAAAAAGGAAGAAAGGGCACCATTGTTACTGTAGGACCTATTCTTCATTAAATCAAGAAATTAATTAAGGTGCCCCTGCTAACTGTAGGTGAGCATGACCCTGGAAGTTTTCATTCCCACAAGATGGATTGGTAAAATCAAAGAGAAAAATAATTTTTTTACTATAAGAAAGAAAACCTTTACATCTTGAATTTTTTACTAAAAGGAAGGAAGGAAGGAAAGAAAGGAAAGAAAGGAAAGAAAGGAAAGAAAGGAAAGAAAGGAAAGAAAGGAAGAAAGGAAAGAAAGGAAAGAAAGAAAGAAAGAAAGAAAGAAAGAAAGAAAGAAAGAAAGAAAGAAAGAAAGAAAGAAAGAAAGAAAGAGAGAATCGTTACACCTTGAAATAAGACCCATTTTGAAAAGCTCATTTTGAAAGGGCTTCTGAGTGTTTTTTCTTGTCTCTTTAGCAGCAAAACTTACTCCTGTTTCAAAATGCATTTTGAGGCTCCATTCAAGTTTTCAAGAAAGAGTACACTGCAGTTTAAAAGAGGAATAAATTTTGCTTGTCCTCTAGCCAGGTTTAAGTCTCAGCCTCATGCACTAGAGGAACTATGCCATGCTGGTCAGTAAGGAGCTTTCATAGACCAAATTTTGAGGGCAGGGCATGCTGAGAATGTGTATAAGAATTGGAACATTATGACCAGAATTCTGCATCTGTGAAAAGAACCCCTAAGATTTGTTTAGATTCTTATTGACTTTTTTTCCTGGGTTGTGTGTTTCCTGTAAACCCTAAAGTCAATTACACAGCTGTAATCAAATGCTGAATTTTAAAACGAAAGCTTTTTCACTCTTCAATGTGTACATCTCTAGAAATCACTGGCAATATTTTAAAATCTATTTTGCTGTAACAGAACACACCTATCTCTTCGGTTTATCCTGATTCCCAGTGAACTGAGGTAGTTATTAGTCTTAGCTGAGCAAAATATTTTGCGTGCTGTCGTTATCCATCTTGTTCAAGAGTCCTTGTCCTGACATGCTCTTTCCCTGATGTGGCAGACCTTTGTGACTTATGCATACACCAATGAAAAGCCACTGCAGCCTGCCCAGGCATTTGCATCCCTGTCACTGTTCCACATCCTGGTCACTCCTCTGTTCCTGCTCTCCACCGTGGTTCGTTTTGCAGTCAAGGCCATTGTGAGGTAAGTAGTTCTTCTTCTCCCTCCAATTCCTGAACACTCACATTCAGTACCAGAAAAGGTTGTTTCTACCTGCTCATGTGGGAGAGTGTTATGAGGTGGGATTCTGATGCTGAAGATGTGAGAGAAATCAGACTGACCCTTCTTCTTTACTGCATGACACAAAGAAACACAGCACAGGAAGGACAGGGAGCTGCTGGACCCAGTCCAGAGCAGGGACAGCAAGGGGATCAGAGGGATGGAGCAGCTCTGCTGGCAGGAAAGGCTGAGGGAATTGGGATTGTTCAGCCTGGAGAGAAGGTTTTGGGGTGACCTCATTGTGGCCTTGCAGTGCCTGAAGGGAACCCACAAGAAAGATGGAGAGAGACTTTTGACAGGGCCTGGAGTGACAGGATAAGAGGGAATGGCTTCACACTGACAAAGAGCAGGTTTAGATTGGATATCAGGAAGAAATTGTTCCCTGTGAGGGTGGTGAGGCCCTGGCACAGGTTGCCCAGGGAAGCTGTGGCTGCCCTAGCCCTGGAAGTGTCCAAGGCCAGATGAGGCTCTGAGCAAGCTGGGATAGTGGAAGGTGTCCCTGCCCATGGCAGGGTGTCAGAATGAGGTGGTCTTTAAGAGTCCTTCCAACCTAGGCCATTCTGTGATGCTATGATTCCTAATGTTCCATTCTTTTTACAATTTCATTAATTTTGGCAGTTCGGATTCAGAGCTGCACTGTCCTTCCTTGGGAGATGCTCCTCCTCTCACACTGTGGCCACACACCACTGCTCTTCCCCAGCACTCTCTGGGCTCTTGTCAGCACTGAGGTGGTGAGAGAGCCTGGTGTGAAGCTCTCTAGCAAGACCAGCCCTGCTGAAGCAAGGAAGAGTAGCTGGCTTAACCTTACCTCCATATAAACTGCATTGGGCTAAGGATGAGAATTTAATGATGTCCTGCATCTGGTTCCAGGTATTTATTTCTGTAAAACAGCCCAACAGAGCAGCTTCCTTCATGCTGGGCTATAGAGCACTTAATCTTGAAGGAGCAGATTGGTGTAAGTCAAATTTCAGGCTTTTGGGTGTTGTGTCAGTGGCCTGTATGGGCAGAGTCACAGTTTAAGGGTGACCTAAACACTGGCAGACCTACACACTGCCAAGGTGTCCCAAGTGGTGCAAAGTGACATCTGGCTGGCAGTGGAGTGTCAGATGCCAAGCACTAGCGGGATGTGAAGACAGAACTAACCCTCCCACCTAGAAACATCGTTCCTTCATGCCAAGGCTGAGTCACATTGGCAAGATACTGCATTGCTGCTGTCACTGCCTCTTTTTGGTGGATAATGGTAATACCAAACAGCAGTCAAGGGTACTCTGGGCTACACAGCTGTCATTTGCCAGTGCCACACTGACTTTAAAAAACAAAAATAATTAAACAGAGTTTATTTTTATCAAAGCAATAGCAGGAGCAGAGCCACATGAGACATTTTCCCTAGGTTGAAAATGATTTCTGAGTAGTGGAAAATCTCCAAGCTCCTCTATAAATCATCCAAGCCTCTACATCTCTGTACTATGTTTAGCATAGCCTTAATATCAAAATGGTGTGTACATTTTCCTTAACACTGCTGGCCACGCCTCAGGGCAATATTTAAAGACCAGATTTGCCAAAACAAACTGCATCCTTTGTCAAACTCATTTCCTAACATCTTTCTCCCATGGACATCATGTCCCCCAAGTGAAGGATAAAGAATGTATGTTTGGCCGCTCCATGGCTCTGTCCTAAATCAAATACATATACGAGTATGTGCTTATTATTTTTGCAGTTAAGAGCTTATGCTTTGGTCAGAATCTCAATTTTCTGTTCAAGAGTAGTTCTAGTGCCACTAAAACTTCTGAGGGTACCTCATTCAAGTGCAAAATAAGGGTTGATGTCATTTTAGGTGCATGATCAAAACAAGGTCTTGTATCTTCTAAAAGAAAATAAATTCTTGCTTAGCCCGTTATGTAAGACTGAAATTCTGATATGGAAACATATCATAATTTATGAGGCACATAAACTTTCTGTTCAAGAGAGGAGATAGGAACAGGCATGCTGGCAGGAGGAAATAATGACAATAGCAATGCTTTCTTGCTAACCTGTCTCTCCGTGGCTTGAAGGTGTATTGATAATTTAATACAAAATACACAGACTGGCTTTGAGATGAACTACTTTTCCACTTGCAGATTAATATTCAAATCTGAAAGCATATGTCCTTCTGCTTTCTCTGTCTCTGGCCCAATGCACCTTGATTTTAGTTTCTGCAAGGTAATAGCTTCACCATGACTGGTGTGTGATTTTGTTCATCCTTTCCTCGGAAGCATAAAGACCCAGGTGCTTACAGCACTCTGAAAGGAAAGGGGACAGAAAGAGGATCAAATCCTCCTGTGATGAAGAACGAATTAAACCTGTATGCTGTATTTCCCAGTGGACAATTTTAAGAGCTGGAAAAAGAGTTGTTGTGTGTTTCCAGGGCTGGCTATGGCTGTGCCAAGGTGTGCAGTACCCAGCCTCTGTGTGCATGCAGTGCATAGAACCATGGAATCCCAGAACAGACTGAGTTGGAAGAGACACATCAGGATCATTGAGTCCAGCTCCTGGCCCTGCACAGAACACCCCAGGAAACCTACTCTGTGGCTCAGAGCATTGTTGAAATGCTCCTTGTACTCTGTCAGCCTTGTTGTGGCTGTGGCCACTTCCCTGGGGAACCTGTTCCAGTGCCTCACCACCCTCTGGGTGGAGAACTTTTTCCTGATATCCAACCTAAACATCCCTGCTGTTTCCTTGAGTCCTGTCACTGGTCACAAAGACCAGAGATCAGTAGTTGCCCCTTCACTTCCTTTCATGAAGAAGCTGCAGAACTTTCCCCTTCACTTGCCCTGGTGAGAAAGCTGCAGAACTGCTCTGAGGTCTCTCCTCAGTGTCCTCTTCTCCAGGCTGAACAAGCCAGGTGATCTCAACTGTTCCTCATATGGTTTCCCCTCCAGACCCTTCACTGTCCTCATGACCTCTTCTGAACAGTCTCTAATAGCTTTAATGTCTTTTTTTATATGATGCAAAAGTTGTGTCATGATGCACCCACTGCCCTGGCATTTCCAGAGGATGGAGGTGGGTGAATGACTTATTTCTGCACCCTAACTGCAGCAGCCTGAGAAGGGCACAGAAGACATAAGCCTGCCAAGAGGGAAACCATTCCCATGGAGCTCCCTTGGCACCCTCATGACTTGCTCTGCTCTTCATTGCCAGCTACCAGTACAATGCTTAATTATTTTCATCTGTCCTTCTTCCACACACATAAATCTTCATTTACCATCAGGGTGGCAGATGAAAGTATCCCATGAACTTCTTTTGGAACATTTCTGATAAATCCTGCTGGCGTGACTGCACAAAAAAGGAAATGTATTCGTGGAAACCTGGGTTTATGTAACTCACTGCCCTGTTTTCTTTCAAGTGTTCAGAAGCTGAATGAGTTTCTCCTGAGTGATGAGATTGGAGATGACAGCTGGAGAGGAGGGGACAGCTCTGTGCCTTATGAATCCTGTAAGAAGCACACAGGACTTGTAAGTTCTGCTTTATGACCCTGAATTTCAAAGCAGAGAGGCCATATAACTCCATACAAAGCCAGTGGCCAAGCTGACAGAGCCTGGGAGCTTTGATTTCTAGCCTGGCTCTAATACTGACCAGTTTTGTCCCTTTTATGTCCTAATCTCTGTGTTTTTATGACATGAAGGGTTCCCAATCACACTTAAGCATTGCTGGAGTCTCAATAGCAAAAAAAAACAAAAAACCCCACCAACCTAAACCAACCATAATATGCCAAAATATTTAAATATGACAAAAATTCAACCTTCTTCATTTTTATAGAAGACCAGGTGGATTTCTTGTGGTTATGGGGTTTGTACTGTATGTTGCCTGTACAATCCATCTTATACTGGGCATCTTTCCAGGGATGTTCCAGGGAGGAACAATTCCTGCTTTGCGAAATTCAGAATTAAAGATGGAAAAAAACCACACCAAACTTTGTGAAAAAAGAATTCATTCCAAAATGCTGTTTCTGGAGTATTAAACATAGAGTGAATTTGAGTAAAATTTGAGGACAAAAACCACAATGAAGATGACTTGGGAAAAGGGATTTTTTTCATTTTGTCATTTTCCTAAAGCTATATATTTCAACAGTTTCAAACTGACTGTACAATTTGAAATGTGACTGAAACTTGAAGATGGCAACAGAAAAAAAGCATTAGCAAAAAATAAATTTTATTCTAGCTTGCCATCCTGAAACAACACCTTTCTTGTTTTTCTGGGCTACCAGCGATAACAAAAGAAACAAAAATGAGATTGTTTCAGCTTTTATTTTATTTGTCCTGTCTGCCTTTCACTTAGTCCTGCAAAGACTGTAGATGATAGGGAGAGGGTTTGAAAAGGATAATAGAGATGAAATTTGGGGTGGTTATGCATGGGAAGCAAAAAATCCCAATATTTTCTGTGCTTCAGTTAAGGGTGTTTAAAACATTTAAAATGTGTGGATGGCAGTGGTGTATCTGTATTATCACATATTGAAAAGCACTGGCTGCTTCTCCTGAGCTGGAATGGTGGTAGGAAAGAGATTGTTTGCTTCACAGGGCACCAAATGCTGTCTTCTCATGAGGATTCCAACTTTTCTCCTGTTTTCACTTCTCTCTGTGTAGCACACCAAGGCCATCAACAGGAGGCAGCCCCTGAGGTATCAGCTTGAGAGCTACGAGCAGCCAGCAAGGAAGCAGACACGGCCTGTTGAGATTGATGATGTGGCCATTAAGGTGGTTTAGAAAATGTTTTCCCTCATGAAAATAGGGACCAGGTCCCACTGCAACAGCACCTCTTGGTGCCCATTTGCTGTTGTTATTTCAAATTTTCCATGGCAAGAGCAAGACCTTAAATAAGTTAGCACTTTAGCCAAATTTGCAGTGAGAAGAGCATGCTTCAGACCAGGTTTTACAATTATTTTGTGTCTTCTCAGGAAACAAAGAGGCATCATGAATCTAATGTCCAAGTCTTTAGTCTCATATTTGACAGAATAAAAGTATTTGGTAAATAGACCTCAACTCAAGATCATTCCTTTCTTGCCTTACATACATTATGTACATTTGTGTATTTATCTTTTCTTATTCACAATTTTTTTGGATTTGGTAATCTTTGCAGACTTAGCTTGCTTTTTTTCTCTGTGTGTACAACCATACCCCACCATGTCTATTAATCACAGATTTTTTTTTATGAATGTGTTTTAAATATAAATTAATCATTCTAATTTTTTCCCCTCCAGTGTTTAAATATCTGATTTGTGGTAATTGTTTTGTAGGTGACCAATGGATACTTTTCATGGGGAAGTGGTTTAGCTACACTGTCCAACATAAACATTAGAATCCCAACAGGTAGGATGAAAGCACACCTTAAACATGAAATATATAACGTCAAATTGTTATTAAATCCACTTCTTGATGTTTTGAAATGCACAAAGGTACACATTTAGAATTTTATAAGAAAAAAATAGAGGTTAAAAGTGTATAAAAGGTCATGATCTGTGTTGTTCATATAGTAATATCACTAGATAAATTATGTGGCTTTTATATATCTATATAGTTTATATATTTCTATAATAGCACAAACTAAGTCAAGAGTTAGAATAAACATGAAAAATGGTTCAAAAAATATCATTATGATTTTTAATAGAGAAATTGAAAAAAAAAAGAAAGAGGAAGAACTCCAGACTCATTTATACCAAGGGTCCATCTAACTCAGTATGTTATTTTCAGCAACACTCGTGTATTATACTTTTCCTGCCATTTATCAACATTACAGTCTTCCAGTTCACAACTATTTTCATTCAGAAGATGGAGTTTTTCTGTCAAGAAATCCTTAATTATTTTGTCTTTCAATGAATTCCTCTTTACCAAGCTGACTTCCTGTAATTTCTTGCATCCTCAATGTCTTTGGCTAGGGATTCCACAGGTTTACAAAATGCTGGTTTGTTTTGGAATACTTGCATAGCAAGTGTGAAAAGTAGCAACTATTATTTCCTATTATTATTAATAATAACAACAACAATAATTTTATTTATTTTTGTTGTTGATAATGCTGTAATATTCATAACACCATCTGCTAGCATTTCATTAAATAGTCTTAAGCTTTATTTTGATCTCCTATCAAGGGCTTTGTTTTAAAATAGAGTATTACTTTAGGTTGCTATCACATGGTAATTTAGTATCCCCAAGCCAGTATGATTTGTTTCCATGTAGCTTTAAGTGTCACCAGCAGAATGTCTTTGCTCCAAGGAGTTTATAGTCTGAGGCCATGGGTTCACAGGCTGGGTGAACCAGAGTTTACCTCCTTTGGAAGGAATAACACCCTTGGCCTCCCAGCTGGAGAGAAGGTTAACTGGAAAATTTCCAGTACCTAAGAGGGGACTACAAGAAAGATGGAGAGAGACTCTTGACATGAGCCTGGTGTGACAGGACATGGGCAATGGCTTCACACTGACAGAGAAAAGGATTAGGTTGGATATGAGGAAGAAATTCTTCCCTGTGAGGGTGGTGAGGCCCTGGCACAGGGTGCCCAGAGAAGCTGTGGCTGCCCCATCCCTGGAAGGCCTGGCTGGATGGGGCTCTGAGCAACCTGGGCTAGTGGAAGGTGTCACTGACCATGGCAGGGAGAGGGAATGAGGTGATCTGTAAGGTCCCCTCCAACACATTTTGTGAGTCTATGAAATGTGCTGGCCGGCACAATCAGTGAGTTCAATCAGTTTATGGGAAGATCTGAGAAGCACCATTGTCACTACAGAGTGGGACTGGAGGTAGGAAAGTGTCTGTGTGGGGGGGAAGGAGAAGTACAGCAAAGCAGAGAAGAGTAATGGGTCATCTTTCAGTTTATTTATTAGATTGGCCGAAATTCATTTCAATGCATTTATTAGATTGGTCCAAATTTTCATGAACCTCCAGGCTGAATAATCACTCCCCACCATATATCATTTGACCCTAAATAACTTTCATAGAGTAACACAGTCCCATAAAACAAATGTTAATATAGATAAGAGCAGAAGTCTCATTCCTTTGGAGATTAGTGTGTTACTGCAATCCATTAATGTTTCCACAGATGAATACATGTAATACTGCCCATTTATGCAGTAGATGCTAAAAAATTGTTGAATCAGTTCAAGTGCTCTAGAGCTGAATGTAGCAAGGCCTTGTGGAGTATAACCATTTTTTTTTCTCTTTTTAAAAAGTGTTTTGTTGTTTTTACTATTATCATAGGTCAGATGACAATGATTGTGGGCCAAGTTGGCTGTGGCAAGTCTTCACTTCTCCTTGCTATATTGGGAGAGATGCAAACCCTGGAGGGAAAAGTTCACTGGAGCAAGTATGTTTATATAGCTATTAATTGCTGTATTCATTTAAGGAGGAGGCTGAGATTTGCTGTGAGAAATGTAAACTTCATGCCTCAGAACTGCATGTTGAATGATTACCATCACCCAGATCCTCTCTGGAATGCATCACCTGCAAATTCAGGAAGGATTTTTCATTGTTCTGTCACGTTCAGAGCAGGCAGAGCAGGGTGCCCCAAGAAGGCAAAGAGGCTAGTCTGGTGATTAGTATCTAATATACTGGCCTAGCAAATGACCTGGATAGAAAGCATTGGCTATTCCTTCTATCAAATAGGTTTCAGTACTCACTATAATTGAAGTCAGCATTGTCAACGTTGTTCCTGTACCCACCAGTCAAAGTGTGGAGCTTCTCCAGCCCAGTGGATGTATGGGGTACCAGCCTAAAGGAAAGGATGTATTTCCACTCAGAGCTGCTGCTACTGCTGGCAGGGAAAAAAAAAAAAAGTGATTACATGTGAGCAATGCTCTTCTCCTTCCCTGGTATTTACCCAAGCCTCACCTATGGAACAGTGTCATTCTTCACAGTAATACACTCAAAAAACAGCCTGAACACACCAAATACCTTAAAAGTTAAGGCTGGGCAAAAGCTGTTTCTGAAAGGAGAACTGTCCATGAGGTCAGGCCTTGGATTCAGAACCAGAAATGAGAACTTCCCACAGAAACTAAGTGGGGCAGCAAGCAGTCTTCAAGCCTAGGCAGGGCAGAGACAGTGGAAGTGATGTGTTGTAACCCCAAGACTTGTTCTTTAGTTTTAAAAATCAGTTCTGTTTCTTTAAAACTACCAAGCCAAACTCCTTTCAATTATCTTTTCACTGAGAAAAGAGGGAATTTTGTCACAGAGACCAATATTTTGTTGCCCCATCCCCTGACTAGTAACCTCCTTTGTCATATTTTTCTTACAGCAATGTTGTAAACTGGATGTTTTTTGCTTTTCCTGTGATAGTATCCATGGCATTTTTGCTCTCTAGCTATACTTCACTTTCTGCTATTCTAAACATATGATCTCACTGGAGTAGCAGGTACAGTTGAAGCCAAGGCTACACTAAATTTAGTTCAATTATATATGAATTTAGGCTTTGAAGGAAGAAGAATATGTAACCTACCACAGTTAATTATTTGAGACATGCAATGAAGGTTTTTATACCACAATCAGGCATTGCTTTTCTCAGTAGTTAAAAAACATAAAAGGAGTAAGTAGAATGTACCTTGAAATGATTCTCAAAATTGTTTTGAAAGAAGTATTTGAGAAAGATTCAGATTTTTCTTAGATAAAGATTTGGAACCTTGGAAAGATTAAAAAAATGAGAAATCTTAGAAACATAATAGATACAGCTTATGAAATGTTTAGTAATTATGAATTGTGAAAATTAAATTAAGTTTAATATTGTTCAAGAGATGGAATCATGCTGTCAGTTGATTAGGAGTCTGTACATTACAACACCAAGAAACTCAGGTTTTAGCAAACACCTCAGTTTTTTCATTGCTCACTGTAATTGTGATATAGCTGATGCAAACATGGTTATATTTTGCTGGTAATTTCAGACTGCCTGGCAGACAGATGAATACAGAAGGATACTTCAGGTATTTAACTAAGTGGATCCTGTATATTGCAAAACCATAATAAAGGTCCTATTTACTCTTTTAAGTCCTTTTCCATGTGATTTTCCATGCATGACTAACGCAGCTACTGATCCAGGGATGAAATGCAGGCTAGGTGAATTCCTTTACAAATTCAGCTGTAACAACACAGTAATTGCAAGCATGGATAAGATTGCAGCCCCAGTTATATTGGGAAAATCCTGCAAGGCATTCACTGGAATTCAAATACCCTGTTGCTGTGGAGGCTGACTGCAGTGAGAGCTGTGCGTCCTGCTGCCAGGGTTGTCACTGCTTTGGCATCTCAGGGAAATAAAGCATGGCAGTGTATCTTTCTGTAAAAGATCTTGGCCAGGGCAAATCTTATGGGCTGGGTCTCAGTTTTTCCCACTTATATGAGACATGGCCCAGAAATGTGACATCCTTAGACATGGAGCTGTGTTTTTGTTCTCCCAGTGAGCAATCCGCTTAAGAGGCTTGTTAGACACTGATGCATGGGGCTGCCTAGGTATAGTCATTCAGCCAAGCCTGTTTCAGAAGACAGTTATTTATGATTAAGTTATTTCTTAATAATTTGTGGGAGTCATGCAGAGACACGTATTCTCCTCATGCACATCAAGCCAAGCAGTCAGAACCATCTTCTCAGACTGCCAAGCCAAGAGGGGGCTAAATGGATACTTTTCACTTGCCACGTGGTTTTTTGTACATTGAAATGGTTTCTGTGCAAACAGCTTGTGGTGTACTAAGTGAAAAGCTCAGGAAACACAATAACTATTAAATAGATCCTCAAAAATGGCCTGGTTTGCCCTCAAGTATCCAGAAGGATGTGACAAATATTAGGAAAACTCAGTGCTCCCCTCAGAAGGATTGCCAAGTGCAATGCTCACCCAAAGATTACAACCACAGGAGCTCGCAGAAAGCACTGAAGGGCACAATGAACACTGGAGGGATGAAAAATCATCCACATAAATGTCAGTGGCCAAAACCAGGAGAACTGCCAGTTCTCGTTGCAGAGACAGACCTAAATTCCTCTAAACTCCTGTATGGAATTTGTGTAGATGCTTGGTCCTCATCTTGCCTCAACTTCCTGCCTATATTAGCAGAGGAAATGGTTCATTCTGTGTTTACAGGGCTATCCCAGAGATTTTGTACACCTTTCTTCTCCTCCCTCGTTACTTTGTAGGATGAGAGAATCAGGGCCTTGTTAGAGCTGCTTTGGTCAATTTTAAAACATTATGAGTTACCATAGAAGTGTTTAAATCTCTCAGCAAGAGGTCTTTTTTACTTTTCCTTAAAACCTTGATTTCAATTGATTTCTTCTCTTTTTTGTTTGTTTGTTTGCTTTTTTCATCTTATATATTCAAATTCCTATAATGACAGATCAGTTTGGTCCTTTCTACCATTTCAGACTTGAACTTACCACACCCCATTTTGGGCAATATGTATATTTTATAGTACAGCTAAAAATCAGTATAAATAGTCACATTTCAATAAATAAATGAACTAGAGGAAATAAATGCTAATCCCCTCAGGCAAATAAAATACCCTTTTTAGAAATCTCAGGAGCTTCAATTTCAGCCCACTCCCATGCCCTGCAATCACATCACTCACTCACATTCAGCAGGGTAATAAAGTATAAAACCAAATACTTAATCCCCTTGTTTGTGAATGCCCCAGCTCACTAAAGGTCCTCTCTGTGTTTATTCATGGGATTATTGGTGAATGTGGGTTCTCACAGAAATCTAATTCATAATTTGTGAGAATCAAAGTCTATTTTTAAAGCTAAGCCAGGAATGAAATTTCTTACCAAGGAAAACGGGTTTAAGAAATGGAGATCCTAAAATTAGTCCTTGTCCATTGAGATACTCTGTTTGGTTATAATGGCAAGCACATTAAATCTGGTATGGATTTGCAAGGAGTCTCAAAAGGCTTGTGCCCAGTTTTTGTTAATTTGTTGTTCAGAAGGTGCTCCCAAACTTATACCTGAAAGCATTTTCCCCTTCTCTACCACTGCAGTACTCTCCTGACAAAAGTTTGGGGGTCTTGAATAGAGCAAATTTAGGGTTTCTTGTTTGTTTCTTCTTCTTTGCCTTCACCTAATTCCCAGCCCCTTTTCAATCTCTCCTTAGACTCCATCTTTTGCTTTCTTGTGACTTTTTTCCATTGTAGAAAAGACTGGAAGCTTCCACTGAATGAGAGACCAAGTTTTAATGAGGGGCTGTCTGTTTTGAGCCTCAATATGTGGCTCTCTGACACTTCTGAGACTTATTCCCCTCTGATGCAGCACCTTCTCTGGCAAGTGGTGTATAAAGAAAACACAGACTGTGCATTTCAGGAGGCCTGAATTATCCAACTCCTCAGAGAGCTGATGCGCAGCACAGAAAGCAACATGTCTCATATCTGGCATTTTGGGAGGATGCTTAATACAAGAGTCTAGCACTACAAGGACTCTGCTTGCTATTAGAATTTTTATGCCCTTTCTAGACTTGTATATCCTGCTAAGGAGTGCAGCTGCATTTAGTGGTATCCCAGTAGTCAAGCAGCCATTTCTGTCTCAGCATTAAAGGGTTTCATAGGCCTGAGAGGATTTGTTTGTTCACGGCTTTTTTTTAAAGTCAGGAAAATAATGTTTTAGCATGGGTTTTCTACCCCCTTCCAATGCCTGTTTCTGCTTACCTGGTATAATCTCTTTTAGATTTTCACTTTGCAGTGATGCACCACCATGCCTGGAATGAGCATCATTGCTGGTCCAAAACTGCTTTCCCTGCCATTCCAGGCTCTTGGCACTGTTAAAAAGTCAATTAGCAAACAGAGGGAGCTGCAAAATCATTCATGTCATTGCTGCTATTTGAATGCTCTTCAGAATGCATTTCTTAAGGATATGAACCTTAAGAAGTGCAGGATGACAAGAAAAACTTACATGTTGTAGGGCTGTGCACAGCTTTATGCAGCCTTAGTGCTACAAAGAGATTCAAAATCTCTTCTGATCCTACAGTGTAGCTGCAAAGCTCATCTTTTCTCCAGGGGAAATTTGACATTAGTTGCCAATTTCTGCAGGTCATTGGCAGAACTGTGTGGAGAAGCTAACTTATTGCTTGCCAGGCAATATTAATATTTTAATTTTAATAGGTTTTATGATACAATTTTCATTTTTAATACATTTTCTAACAACATAATTTGCCTGTTTAGCCACCATGCCTTGTAGATACGAAACTGTCACATTTAGAAAAGTGTTATGCTTTTGCTTAGACCTTGTTTGTTTTACCTTCAGGAACATAAAACCCCAAACATATGTTGAGTTCTTAAAGCATGTAATTAACTCCAGGTTAACTGTATGTAAAACTAGTACAAAATGTTATTCTTTATATTTCCTGCTTACTAAATGTCATTTACCATAACTTGCAGTGTAAATGAAACTGAACCTTCTTTTGAAGCATCCAGAAGGTATTATTTCTTTCGTAGTGTATCATAAAACACTCATTAATTTCTTCAGAATTTCCCCAAATCCTCATCTTCATGCTCTTAAACCATTTCTGTGTTTCCTAACCATATTGATAATTGTTTACTGTGGGATTAATTGATAGATTGTGCAAATCCAGTGGATCCCACACTTCTGCAGCCAGTGAACCACTACCTCTGTCTTGTCTGAAAGATGCTCAGCTCCCACCTGACCTCAATGGGAGTTCAGTGTGCTCCTTGTCATGCAAGACAGGATCTCTAGTCATGAGGCATCATTAGGTGTCTCCTCCCATGTGTTTTTGAGTTTTCTGCCCAGCACTGGCTTCCCCGTGGTGCCGAACCTGGGATGGGATGGAGCAGGGCACAGAGGGAGCCAGCTCAGCTCCAGCTGAAGCCAAGCAGGGACTCCACCCGTGGCTCCAAGTTTAAAAGAAGGACAAGCTCCACTAAAAGTATGACATAAATGACAGAGAGGTAGTGGCACACAGAGCTGTGGTTGGGAGCCACACCATAGTTTGCTGCCCCATAATCTTGAGGACATATTTCATACAAGTGCATATGAACAACTAAAACTCCTGGAAGTTTTGGGATATTGCTGACAGCTTCTAACCAGCTGTTTCTCCTGCCTTAGCACCCCTTCTCTCAGTGGTAAATACTACATGCTTACAAATGAAACTAAGCAAATGTTTTGCTTGAAGCAATACCATCAAAGAGACTGAGAAGGAACCTTATTGTGGCCTTCCAGAACTGGCAGGGAGCCTAAAGGAAAGATGGAGAGGGACCCTTTACAAGGGTCTTGAGTGACAGGACAGGGGGGAATGGCTTCACACTGACAGAGAGGAGGTTTAGATTGGATATTAGAAAAAAATTCTTTATTGCATGCATGGTGAGGCCCTGGCACAGGTTACCCAGAGAAGCTGTGGCTGCCCCATCCCTGGCAGTGTCCAAGGCCAGACTGGATGGGCTTCTGAGCAACCTGGGATAGTGGAAGGTGTCACTGCCCATGGAAGGGGTTGGAACAAGATGATTTTTAAGGTCCCATCCAACCCAAACCATTCCATGATTCTATGATAAATGTTCAGACCCTTGAGCTGGTACCAGTTCACACCTCCTTCCTCACATCACCTTGGGCATCTCAGAAAAATGCCTGAAATTACATGACTGTTTTTGCTGCTGTACCTTGGAAAAACAGCCAGAAGTAAAGAACATTCATACCCCTATTGACAAATATCATAGGCATTTAGACACATTTAAAGTATGTCTAATAAATTCTTGGGAGGCTATAGTGATTCCTTCCCCATCTGTATTAAACTGCCCTCTTTTTCCATATCATTGAGGATATAATAAACTGAAAAGAAAAAAAGCATTCACTGAGAAAAAAGTATTCTATATGTGTGGCCACATAAAATAATCTCACACTTCAGAAAGCATCAAGTCAAGTGTGCCAATGCCATTTGAACTGTGCCTTTTCACTCTGTGTTTTGATGTTAGAGAAAATAAAGCCAAATAACTATTCCTGTGAGAATTTAATATTTCTTAGTATCAGTTATAATTTGCCTTTGGATTTGAGTTGCAATTACTAGATTGAGGTAGGTATCAGCCATTGATAGTAGAATAGAATACAGCCTAGAGTGTAGATTTTGCCATCAGGGGAGAGAGTGGGTGCTGTTCTAACTAAAGCATCAAATTTAAAACTCTACCCTTCATTTTGTTTTGCTAATGTGTTTCCCTGTATTTTTCTGAATGCACATTCATGAAATTAACTTTAAAAAACCTGATTATCAGCTTTTTCCTAGTGTGAGGGCTTTGTTTCTTACTAAAGCTCTGTGTCTGTCCGCAGTAGGAACAGGTACTCCGTGGCTTACGCAGCTCAGAAGCCGTGGCTGCTCAATGCCACCGTGGAGGAGAACATCATCTTTGGCAGCCCCTTTAATAAGCAGAGGTAAATATCCATCTCTTTGTAAAAACACCTGGCAGCTCCTTTTAAAGAGAGGTTTTTGGCATCTTCTGGAGGTAGTTTGTAGATTCTGGAAAATATCAATCATGCTAAACCTGGGGTGGATTTAGCTGACCTGACTTTGTTCACCTCAGAGGAAGGTTTCTGGTTTAAGTTAGGCTGCTCCTCTAACCAGAGCACATGTCTAAGATGTTTGTGAGAAATCCCACAGTGGCAGTGGCTCTCCATGGAATACAGCTGAAGTCATATGTGTCATTTCCAAGGTGAGATGACTCCCATCTTTGGAGACTAATGTATTTTTATTTTGTTTGATGGAGCCCAAAGTTGCCAGAGGACTCTGGAAACAGGGATTCTAGGCATGCTTCCACTGACTTTATGTGCTAGTCCTGCTGTGATCAAGTTACTGGAGCAGCCACTTTCCAAAACCAGCATTTATGAAGATGGGGTGCCTCAAGGGAATGGCTTTAATTCTTCCTTTAGAAATACAGGAGAAGGTATTGTGAAAGCTGAGGTGAATAGCTTCTATTGTGCCTACCCAGCACCTGCTTCTTCCATCCTTCTAAAAGGTCAATTAACAAACGTAGAAAAAGTGACTGGACTTAAGGAAAACAAATTGCTGATGTTTTCAAAGGCAACACACACTGTTTCCAGTTATTGAAAATACACCCTGTTCCTCTCAGTCTGTGCTGTTAAGATGTATGACTCCATTCTGACTTGATAAAACCTAACCATGACCAAATGCGTTGAAATCCATAAAAGCACCAAAATTTCAGGGACCAGATTCTTCAGCCACTGCATCCATCAGCTTGATTCACTAGCTTCAAAGGGGTAAGGCTGAATTTCGTCACTCAAACAGTCTGATCACAGCTGTTCATCAGCATATCACCTGCTACAGACCCAGAAACCTCACTAAAAAATGTAAAAATTTTGCAAGTGGTTTGCTGGTTCTGGTAAGACCACAAGCACTGTAAGGATCCTTTACCCTGTAATATCATTCCAAAGAAAATGAAGAGGCACTTAAAGGGGGAAGAATAAAAACTCAGTGGGAAATAGCTTCAAACACTCTGGAGTCCAACAAAACAACTCCATGCTGGGAGGAATGTACTCAATAATTTACATAATAAAAAAACAGTCTTGCCAATAAAGACTTCTAATAAAGACATAATTTTTTACAATGCTTCATTTACAATGCTCCAGGATTAGTATATTTTACCCTACTTATTTTTACAATTATCCAGCCATCACAGAGCAATAAAAACTTCTTGGCAACATCTACCAGGAGGTTTTTGTGTTAGCAGAGTGAGTGGCTGGGTAAACAATCGCAATGACCACGTTGTTTTTCCAGGTACAAGGCTGTTACAGATGCCTGCTCTCTGCAGCCTGATATTGACTTACTGCCATTTGGTGACCAGACAGAAATTGGAGAAAGGGTAAATAATGTGAATGCTTTAATCTCTGCTTGGCCTCTGTATTAAGAAGACACTCCCTGATGTCACTCAGACAGTTTTGGTCTGTATTGGGCTGCCAGACTAGTAAATAATTGTAATTCACCAAGGGTTGCTACAAAAAAAGTTGAAATTTCTTCTGCTTCTTCAGCTATTTCTCAAAGGGGAATTCTTGACCAAAGTCTCCCATATTTTGCTTGCAGAATTTGATGCTGGTATTGGTTACATTTTTCAATCTAAAAAGCCTACTGCGCTCAGAGCAGCTCTTCATAATTTACACTTACCCATGAATAATAACTTTTCTTTTGATATTATATGAGGACTACACTTGTTTATCAATAGAATTAGCATTTTATTGAAGTTTTTTTATTTTTAATGGAACTCTATAATTGTAAAAAGTCACATTTCCAAAGGCCTGTCACAATGTTTATTCAGAGATGCCTATTTCTGATCCATTTGAATCATTAGGGGATTAATTTAAGTGGAGGCCAACGACAGAGAATCTGTGTAGCTCGAGCACTCTACCAGAACACCAACATTGTCTTCTTGGTAAGATTTTTCTTTTTCACACGGTATGTGCAAAGTTATTAATAAAACTGTAATTCCATATAGTTTATATTCAGAAGACCTATGGAGACTTGTATTCAACTCCAAAACCAAATTATATAGATAGAAAATAAGCATCCATCAGAGGCAGCATCAAAACATCCTGGGAGGCTGATGAAGGTGGGTATTCCTGCACAGATTAACACTGGAAGAGTTTAACAGATTGTTTTAACTTCTCCTTGCTCTCAGTGGTGACCTATTATCAGCACAGTCCCACAGAAATCAGCAGGATTTCTGATAAGGAGCCACAATGAACAGTCTGATGGCTCAACACTCTCATGCAGACTGCTGTGGAGTTGGACAGCCTTTCCCTTCTCTATTATCACTTTCAGGGCATATTAGGAATTTCAGGAGGTTCATGAAGGGGCTGTTTGAGCCTCTTCAAAATTAAGTAGAGACTTCTTGAAGAAAAAGTGCTTGAATATTGATATCCTGAATGTTGCCTTATTTCCAGCCTCACTCACTCGAAGACCAAGCATGTCTGTAGTTTAGTTTGGAGGACATGAGAAGAGCTGCTAACTCTGCTTTAATTTTTCTGTGCTAGTTTCACATCAAAATTGAGGCCAAGTTTGGCTTTGGATGCTGGCATTTATAAATTTGGATGGGAATTTTCAGTTCTGGTGTTCCTGCACTCTGTCAGTAAGGCACCAGCACTACACACAGCCAGACACAAAAAATGAAAGAGTCCATTGCTGTGAACTGAAGAGCAGTGGATTCCAGCTCACTGGAGTGTAGCCCGCTGACTGGGTCCTAGTCACTAGAGAGAGATGAAACATCAGTAAAGACAGATTTATTTTTTTTTAACACTATTTTAGGAATAAACCTCACTTTTGTATCCTGTTCTAGTATTTTTCAATTTGATGTGATTGCAGGATGACCCATTCTCTGCACTGGACATTCACTTAAGCGATCACTTAATGCAGGAAGGGATTTTGAAGTTTCTGCAAGAAGACAAGAGGACTCTTGTTCTGGTGACACATAAATTACAATATCTGCCACATGCTGACTGGGTAAGAGAAGAGGTACCAGGGGAAAATTTGCTAAGGATGAATGTACACTTGAAGTTAACACCGTAACATTTAATGGGATTATTACTTTTCTCTGCAATAGAGTCCCTCCTTAATTCCACATGACATGTGGCTAACTGCACAGGCTTTAAAGTGGAAGAACTATTTTATTTTTACATTATTTAAGTAGATTTTTTATGTTCATTAAAAGGCTTGGGGAATTTTGATTTAATTGCAGCTATGTCTATCCCTTCTTTTCAATGCTTTCAATACATGTGCAGGAAAGCACGACTTATATGAGTTTCAGTTTATGAGCTGTGCCAGCAAACTTAAGAAGTTATTAATAAAATATTGAATAAAATGAAGACAAAAATTGCATAATGGTATTGTCACTAATGGTGAGATGTATCTTGTAGGATCCAGGTCAGTGATTATGGTATCTGTGTTGTTGAGTGCTGAGTGCTTTCTCCCCTAGATCATAGCAATGAAGGATGGAATGGTGCTTAGAGAAGGGACACTAAAGGATATCCAAAACAAGGATGTTGAGCTATATGAACACTGGAAAACTCTGATGAATCGCCAAGATCAAGAGTTGGAAAAGGTAAATAGGAGCATTTGGGCAAGGATGACTTATCTGCAAAGAAATATTTGTCATTCAATTTCAAAAAAAACCCAAACCATGTCTGAAGCAAGTTTTCAAGTTGACTTTAGGGTAAAACCACAAGATCTGTAAGGAGTTTCAGGGGCTGGAATAGATTGTTCAGAAAGTGTGTGGTATATCCATCATGGATGGTTTATAAGGACATCTTAGCCAAGAAACCCTTGGAAATGTGGTGCACAACTGATCCTTTGGTGGGGCAAGGGTTGAACCCAGAAACTTCCTATGGTATCTCTTATCCTTTTATTCCATTATTGCCATGAAGATTTAGGATTCTCTAAAGAATGTTTTTGAAGTTTTTACCATTCCAGAAGAGAGGGAATGAAAGAATGGCAGAGAGAGGGAAAGAAGTGGACAAAGCTGAATTCTCTGAAATTTAAATTTAAAAATACAGTGTTTTTCCATTCTGTGACTTAAATGATCCACATAAAGTTTCTTTGAGATTCCTGCAAGTATTACTACAATTGGTGATCAGCTAAGCTCTAAAATTAAGAAATGATCTCTCAAATTAATAAAACCTATTATTTATTATTAATAATAATAACCTAATTACTTCAGGATATGGAAGCTGACCAGACAACTCTTGAGAGAAAAACCCTTAGAAGGGCCATGTACCCCAGAGAATCTAAGGCACAACTGGAAGATGAAGATGAAGGTTTGTTTTACAAGTTCACTTTATTTAATACCATTTTTCATTACCTTTCCACTTTTACAGCTGGCAGTTCTTAGCAGAAAAGTGTGACTCTGTTGAAGACACTTGGTAATAATAGTGGAAAGTCCAGCATTTTGACCTGTTTACAACAGGACTTGTTTCAGGGATTCTCCATATATTTCCCTGGACATCATGCAGAGATAAGGTTATATCAAAACAAGTTAATTTCTTTGCTGACTCACAGTGCCTGGAGTTATTGAGGAATGAGATAGAAGTACAACAACAGAAAAAATTGTAAAGAAAAAAAAATTAGGTAGCTGTCAAGAGTATGTCAACATTTCCTTTCCTCAAGTGCAGCCTGCAGAGCTGTGAGATATATATTCTTATTATCTGGGATAAAAAACTTAAATTTCGTGTTTATACACCTCTGAAATATGTATTTCCATAGTAGTAGTCTTCCACCATTTGTGTTTCAATAGAATGTGATCAATTATCATTTTAGTACTCTGGATTGAAAGGAAAATTAAACTTTTTGGGTCAAACAGATGGTGAAGAGTCTGGATGGAAAGGTTTGAGAGTTTTCTAAAATATTCCAAATTGCTCTGCTGATTGTATAATAAAAGCTGATGAACAGGTTGGGAAAGGCCTGGTCTCTGTTCTCGATAATATGCAGTGAAGACTTGGTTTATAAAAAATTTTCTTAACAAAACTGTGACAAGTCAAAGATTGGCAAACTATAGAATTGCTTAAAGAGCACAGGGGAAGTCTTATGAAAATATGTCTGAGGTGTTTGCTGTTTGTAAATGACAAACTGAATTTTGACTTTAAAATTTAAATTCAAAGCAGAAGAAAAAAAAATCCAACAAATCCAGTAAAACAAAGTATAGTTATTATTGAATCCAAGCTAACTTGATCAAATGTCTGAGTCACAGAGGAGGAAGAGGAAGAAGATGAAGATGATAACATGTCAACTGTCTTGAGGCTCAGGACAAAGATGCCATGGAAAACCTGTTGGAGATATCTGACCTCCGGAGGATTTTTCTTGCTCTTTCTGATGATTTTCTCCAAGCTGTTGAAACACTCAGTCATCGTGGCCATAGATTACTGGCTCGCTACGTGGACATCCATGGACAACACAAATGAAGCCAGGAATGCTGATGAGGATAAGAGCATAGAGAAGGTGAGCCAGATCTTAGAGCCTGACAGGGAAAAAAATGAAAGAAAACAGGTTCTAAAGTAATTATTTGCTGTTCATCTAGAAGCCAGCTGGATTGAAATGACAGGTAGATTATTATACAGGATGGATGGATTCTTAATGGTAAAAGAAGGCAATTCAAATTTTACCAATCTTTTTGACCATTCAGAACTGAAACAGAAGCATATTTGAGGGTAGAAAAATAATTGGCCTATCAAAGTAAGGAGCCTTACACTAAACTTTTCCATCTGGATTTTACAACTGGTCTTCTAAGTCAATGACCACACTTTCCTAAGTACTGGCTGTCAAGTAGTGTCCTGCCAGGAAAAAAAAAAATTGAAAGTCTTCAATTGTACTGTTTAAGTACAATCTACTTATAGCTGTAAATTTGACTCATGCACAATATCTCACTGGAATCCACTTACTAGACTTTCAGAAGGCTTAAATGTGCTATATTTGCTGCTGGCCAATCAGTTTAGGATTTGCTCTGGGAATTTCATGATGCTTGAACTTAATAAAGTGGAACTTTCCAACATCTCTTAAATGCTTTAATTCTTGAGAGGTTCAAGTACTCAGTTTCCCTAAGTGCCTAACAATCCTTTGTATTTGTCCACATGATCACTTTTCACAGTTCTAAGAGCTACCATTTCAAGGTCTTGAGGGGTAGAATAGAATGAGGGATCTTAGAACTGCCAAAACTTCTAATTATGTGGACTTAATGAATTGCAGTTCCATAACTGCAGTTCCACCATAGTTCTTTTATTTCCCAAGGATGATTATAATTATATAATACAAGAGATATGATATAGTAGCTGATGGGCATCAGGTACCTTGGGAACTTCCCAGCAGAAAAGAAAAATGGGTGTTTATTTCTAGGACTGATGTATTTATCATTCCATTAGACTTATCATGTAGCTGTCTTCAGCATCCTCTCTGGAGCTGGGATTGTCCTTTGCCTCATCACATCCCTGACTGTGGAGTGGATGGGCCTCACAGCAGCCAAGAACCTACACCACAACCTGCTCAACAAGATCATCCTTGGGCCAATCAGGTACAGCAAAAATGATGTCCCTGAAAAGCTACATGGTCAAAACCTGTCCTCTTTGTAACTGCAAAAGTACTCCAAGCAAAAGCTCTTGTATTTGACCTGTTTCTTTCAAGGCCTCAAAAAGGGAAAATAATTAGTGAGATAATTATGGAGGGCAAAACATTCCATGAGGGAACATGTAAAATTTTGCCCCCATTTTTTATCTGGCTGAAATGTTCCAGAAATCTGGCACCCCTTCAGGGCTGGGGGGTCAAGGACAGCACTGAGGGCAGTTCAGGCTCCAGGGCACCTAGCTCCAGCTCTGAGCAATGGCCATGGTGTCAAACCATGTAGACACCAAGGCTTCTTCTGTGCACAATACCCAGGGCCTCACAGGCAGCAGGATGGCCAAAAGGATGCCTGAATAACAAATAAATTTATCACAGTGCTTCCATGAAACATCTGGGGTTGGTGCCTATTAGAAGGAGGCTGAGCAGCAGCCAGGAACAGGCTGTGATTTTTGGAAGGGATCTTAAATCCTGGTGAGGCAAGAAGGAAAGATCAGGACACAAGACAGCAGGTTTTTGGAAGAGGAGACAAAATCTTTTTCAGGGGAAAGTGCCAAAAGAAGCATTTAGACAGTCAGGATGCAGATAAGATGATCTGGTGTGTTATTCATATTTATTGCTTGGTTTTAGACAATGGCTGTATGCAGCTCTGTGTTCTGTCTATTCTGGGCTTTTAATCCAAAACTGGAATTCCTCTACAGGTTAATTTTTGGTTCTAATTTGTCCAACAGGTTCTTCGACATGACTCCGCTGGGGCTAATTCTAAATCGCTTCTCTGCTGATACAAATATCATTGACCAGGTGGATGTATCAATATATTCTGTTTTATTATCCTGACTTCATGAATTTTCATGTAGATCCTGAATAAGATCGTGTACTAAAATATTCAGTAGAGAAAGGCATAGCAAAACCAGGCTCTGAGAATGATAATACGGACACTCAAAGTAAAAAAAGTACACACATTTTTAATAATGAGGGCAGGTAACCCTTAAAATAAACATAGTGGGCAGTGGTGGCTCAATTTCTTCACGTGCAGACTGGTTGATTCTGTTGGAAGATCTGGATTAAGAAAACATCAGATTTTGGGCTCAAAGCAGGAAACATAGTAGAATATAACAACTTTGAATATATTGGAGTAGGTGTGACAATTACATGTTCTACCATGGCTGGCAGCACACGTGGATTTAGAGCATTCAGGGAGAGGAAGGGCTTTCACTATGGCTGTGCATTAAAATTTTTGGATGAACAATAATCCTGAATGTAAGGTTGATGGGAACCTGGAATAAAAATTATGAGATTTTGAGACAGAGAATTCTACTTCTCTAAATATCTGGCATATCAAGAACAATTTTCTCTTCCTTGCCTGATATATAAATGCAATGGAAATGGCTCCTGTTTCCCCATAATCTTTGAAACTCTGACCTTTAGAAAACAAAAACCTACTGACTCATTTTTTAACCCCTGTGCATTTGGCTATGAGACCCACAGAAAAAAAAAGATTCCTGATATTAGGAGAATATCAATGAGTACGTAGTAGTATTATTCCAGTTTTCTTATAGGAAAAGGTTTATAGAGGTGCTACCATGGATTTTTTCCTCATGGATATTTTTCATTTCTCTCTAGCACATCCCTCCCACACTGGAGTCTCTGACTAGATCCACCTTGCTCTGCCTGTCAGCCATTGGGATGATCTCCTATGCCACTCCATGGTTCCTTGTGGCCCTCGTGCCCCTGGGCATAGCATTTTATTTCATCCAGAAGTACTTCAGGGTTGCTTCCAAGTACGTATTAAAGAACCGTCCTGAAAGTTTCCTCCATGAAATATCGTACATAAGAACTGTGGTGGAATGTGAGGTTGTAGGAGCCAAAAAAGGAGTAAATGGCCATGGCATCCTGCTTTTGATCCTGAGGTATGAGTTTTAGACATGCACTGGGGAAAATTTCCAGCTGACCTGGCTATAAATGGGGTATTTGGGGAAGTAACACCAACTGAATCATCTTTTTGGGCTCTAGAGTCAGATGAACATGAAGTTTGTTAATCAGCTGAGCGTGCAACTAGTCAAAACTCCTCTTTGACATTTGAGGGTTAGTAGAAAACAGAAAATAACTCCCTGGATTAACATCAATCATGGCTTTTCCTTCATATTGGGGAAAAAAGCTCCACAGGAAGTAATTTCCACTGTACAGCGTTTCATATTAAGTGTGGTTTGGCTGGATGCAAAGAGTACAATTTTTTCAGCCAAAAGAGAGCCATGCTTCTGGTGCTAAATTCATTCTATAATTTCATAGAACGTCTTCAGCAAGCTATTTGAAGTTTTTTCTTAAAATCAATCCATTAGTCTTTTGTTATCAGCCAGAATCTTCCAAGAAGATTTATTTATAAGAAAACTCTGCAATCAGAATTCACAAAACAGAAATGTTTAAATCTGAAATAATTTGCTTTACTTCTCTGAGATTTTTCAGAAACCTAGTTCTTGCCCCACCGAACCTCCAAACTGAAGCTGTATGTGGCAGTACACCAGATCTCAAGGTGGCTGACATATCAGGAAACATGGTTTTCCCTCTCAAATTATTCTGTTCAATTAAACGCTTTAAAAGCACTTGAGATGTGACTTGTGTTCTTTTGATGAACAATAGAAATTAAAACGTCCAATTTATTTCCCTAAAAATTAGTCTTAGAAAATGTAGGATGAAGGAATAGCTTCAGCTAGTATTTGTAACTCACTTGCATGCAGTTCTTTGCAGGCATATAAGCCTCACTAATTTTTAGAAATGCAAATATTTACAGTATTTCTTGCAGCACTTTGACTCTTTGTTGTATTTTCCATTACATCTTTCAAAAACGTCTGTGTATTTTCCATCATAAATTTCAAAGATATTTATCATCAAAACATCAGCAAATTCAGTTCTGCACTCAGCAACATTGAGCAGTTGTTTCTCCTGGCCTATCTAATACAGTGTGCAAAATTTGTAGGATTTTGATAACAAGTTTTAATCTCTAATGACCTGGACTTTCTGTTTGAACAACTGGCTGCTATGCCAATGACAGAGTGTTACAGAAAGATGTAATTTTTTTTCTGTGGTTTGGAAAATGTTCCTCTTTTAAAAGACTGGAACTTTTTGGACTTAAATATTGTTGCTCCATGCAGGTCTTGGAAGTGCCATTACTGAGTAATTAGGGAAATTTATCACTTACATTATTTCTCTGTCAGTGCTGTCTCTGCTACAAATGGTGTTAACAGCATAAAGAGAAGATCTGCTATCATCTGAAATATTTTAATTTCAGCATGTTGTGGTACTTCCAGATATGGAAAATGAGGCCAGGTTTATGTGGAAATACAGGTTTTTTTGTTAGGCCACCTGTTATCATAAAATATATAAACTTCCTGATACACAGACTCTATTACATACTTCACTTAAGAGTCACAAATAGCATGCTGGAAAGTTTAAAATCAATGGTTTTGAATTTAAATGAATTTTATTAATTTATCAGAATCCGCGAGAATAAAAGGTAATTAGGATCTGTCTATGTGCAATACATAGAATGCCTGTTCTTGTCTGCTGTGCAGCAAAATTTCTGCAGACAGAAATGTTTACATTGTAATGGGCATCTGTTGTTTTTTGTATTCCCAGAGACCTCCAGGAACTTGATGACAGCACCCAGCTCCCTCTGCTATGTCACTTCTCTGAGACAGCTGAAGGCCTCACCACCATCAGAGCATTCAGGTAAAATTTGTAAAACAATTTATTAGAGGGAGGCTTGGGGATCAGGCCAGCCTGTTCAGCTTCCTTGGAGCATGTCCGAGGGCAAACTGTTGAATTTGAAGAACTTTATTAAGCTATTTTGAAAAAAGAGAATAGATTTTTTTTCCTGTTGCTTTGCCATGCCTCTTAAACATTTTGCATATTTTCAGTAACACATGTATTGGTGTTCCACTGAATTAAAGATGATTACATTTTTAGGACATGATATTTAAACTTTTAATGAGTCTATTTTAACCAGGTCTTTAACCTGGACAGCAGGGAGATCTGTTTTGCCAAGCAGACAGAGGCACTGCCCCTTCAAACCCCCCGCTATATCTAAGTGTCCCTGAACCAGTTCTGTGTTTAACTTCCCGAGCAGGGAGACATCATTACGGCACTCTCCAACTGAAAGGCAGTGTGGAACTTGAGAGACTTTCTAAGAAAACTTCAGCAGAACAGAACTTGATCTTCATGTTGTAAAACTTCCCTTTGTTGATCAAAACTGAAAGATCCAGAGAGTTTTGCCAGCTTTCTGTGCATGTATTTTCTCTCTACAACATGAAATATAGGCCAAACTCTCCTATGTTCACTCCGTTATGGTTATGACTCTGTCAAAGTGCCAGCTTGAGGTTTTTTCCCCATAAGTGCACCTTGCACCCATTCTGTACTATGTAGAATTCCAAACCAGAGCAGATCCCACTGCAATGCCATTTCCACACCTATTTGATCAGCTTACGACTGTTTCCTCACATCAAGCTAAGTTTTAGGACCTCAGCTATTAGCACAGAGTGTTGCAGTAACACCTGTGGAGGAACAAGGAAAATATTGTTTTGTTGAAGAGGTGTGAACCAGTGATCAACAGTAAATGCTGTAACTAGCTCTATCAAGAGAATGATGTATTGAAACAGGAAGGCATCATTAGGACCTGATGCAGATGTATGCTGAGTACTTCTCAAGAGGTTCAGAGTGCCCTTTCATCACCTGAGGAAGATTATGAACCTGAGGTTATCTCCTGAGGAAGATGAAGGAGCTTAGCACTTTCTGAGTGGTTCAACTCTATTTTGCCTCACAAAAAGGCAATGTGGGCTTGGATGGCAGACAGCAAAAGGCAGCCCCAGGACACCACAACAATTGAGTTGTTCAGGATTTCTGGTGCTAATTGAAACCATTTTATTTCTTTGCCTGTGCTCCACTGCCCACCAAACCTGAAGTCTCCTGCATTTATTGTCTGCCAGCTCGTATTTACTGATGGTCCTGTTAGTCATTCTCTGCAGTTTGGGTTCAGGATGTTCCAGGATAAAATTGAGCAGCTCCTCACATAACTTACCGCAAAGCAGTACAGCTGGATCAGAGAGCAATCTCAGTGACCTTTGCTGTTCGTCATCTGACAGGATAAAAGTCTGAAAGTGCCCAGAAGATGAGCTGAACGTGGATGAAAACACAGATTGAGCATGTCAGATTTTCCATTAGGAGAGCAGGGGTTTTGCTGCCAGGAAAGCAGATGAGCAGAGTAGTCAGTGCATCCTTGTTCCTGCCCACATCCTTACTGTTACCAGTTGTTCTGGGGAGTTTGCTTGTCATGTTTAGAAGCTGTGCAGAGGGAAATAAAATATCAGCAGGAAATAGCAGGAAAAGAAAAGGAAGTTTCTGGAAGAACAGGCATTAGAGGTGCTTCACAGCAGGATCCTGAGACTTTGAAATGGAAGATAAACCAGACACTGAGCTGCCAACCAAAATTCAGCTGGTTTAATCAAGTGAGGGTATTCACCAGACAATAGAATATGGAACAACAAAATGGTTTCCATCTGACTGTGCAAGGCACCATGAATTTAATACACTTGCACCAATAGAGATTTCCCCCTCTCCTCCCAAAGTGTACCTTGGCTCTTCAGTGCTCTGGCATCCTTGAACTGGTTTTTAAATGTGATGGGCATTGTGTTGGGGAGAGAGGAACAAGTGGCAGTGGAGGTAACACCACTCGTTTTTCTGATTTAGACATGAGCTATAGCTCTCCCTGACTGCAGTTTCCCAGTTGTTTAGGCAAAGTGTGACTGCCTGAGAAAACAGCTGAGCTGGGTAGCTGAAAGGTTTGATTTACAGATCACTCTACATCCATATTAGTTGAAACTTTAGGGATGTCACCCCCGTTGAAGAGCCCTGCAGCTGGCCAGGTAATTTCTGAAATCAGATTTAAGCTGACAGATTTAAGCAGAGGTGAGCCCTCTGCCCTTGCTGGTGGCCTCTGAGGAGGACCTGAGGGGTCGCAGCAGGACTCATCAGTGGGAGGAGTGGACTACAATCCACAGCTATAAAAAATGGATCAGCTCTGGGAAAAAAAAAACCTGTTCCAGCATGCTAGCATTACAATCTCTTTGAGAGGACAGTCTCTGGTCCAAACCCTAGTACAACAGAATTTCTTGTCAAACAAATCCCTCTCTACTCCGTGTGTTGCTCTGGCTATGGGGAGCTGTGGCAGCAGATACGTGTTCTTAAGGAAGAGCTTTTAACCCAAACTTTGGAAAAACAGAAGGGCAAAAAGTTTTGGGCTGGGGGGAGGGAAGGCAGAGCAGAGTTAATGCTTCACCCTTTTGTGTGTGAGTGTGTAAATGTGTTGTAATGTAACAACTTTGGTCTCGGCAGGCACGAAGCCAGATTTAAACAACGTATGCTGGAGCTGACGGACACAAACAACATTGCCTACTTATTTCTGTCAGCTGCCAACAGATGGCTGGAGGTCAGGACGGTACGTTCAGTTTTGTCCCAGCCATGGTTTTGAAACCTTGGAAGCAAACAGAGACTTTGGCTGATGCAGAGAAGATAATAACGAGTATTAATCTCGCGAGGAGATTATACACACAGTTCCTTAAAATAGATCAGGATTGTTATGTTAAACCCAGAGGGTTTTTTCAGCTTTCTTGGCCAGGAGTAAGAAAATACAAGTCTGCCTCATCTTCTGTTGCTGTGCTGTCTAGCGTCTGAAGGGAGTGCAAGAACAAACATTAACATAACTTCAGCCAAAACTTTCTCTACTACTGTGCAGCATACACAGACCTGCCACAGCAGGAACTGCTTTCAAGGCAGAACATGGATTTTCAGTGGCTTTGTGAACTGTGCAATCCTTATGCCAGGATGCATAAGGATTGTTCTGTTTTAGGCCCACTGATCTCCCAGGTCTTGAAGTGTCTATCCAACAGCAAGTTTAATCCCACGGCTATAAGCTAAACTCTTGCAGAGTCATACAGTTTGTGATTTTATTGCTTGATATCATGAAAGATAGCAGAACTAGACTCCAGAAAGAAAATGACAGCAGGGCACAATGCAGCCACTGACAGTGATACAGGCTCCTGGGTTTTGTGGGAGCTCTCTATGAGGGACTTTCCTCAGATCTGCGAGACAAGAAAAGGCAAGCAAAGTAACTGTGATTCCTTTATTCATCTTAAACAGAAAGAGCAGTGAATAAACAGAGCAGCTGCCTGATTCTGCTGGACATAAATAGCAACAGGCATGATTAATGTTCACGTCAAAGGCTATATACTCACCTTCTTTTTTCCTGTTGGAGCAATGAAGTTATTCTCCATTTTTTGTGATGTGCTTGAAGCTTTCAGCCTCTTACAGCATCCAAGACCAGCTGAAATTGCTTCCAAATCTAAGACAGATACATAACAGATCAACAGCCAATCCTGGAATAAGCCTGTTAATGTCTCACAGTCTTAGACTTGCTTACATGCAGAATGAATTTGGTCCAAGAATACACCTCGCCTCATCAGAACATTAGAAATAATGTGATCTTGCAAGGAATAGTTCATCTAGCTCTGCCTAATGGCACAGGATCACCAAAAAGTTTGTGGGATTTAATACCAGCTCTTAAGTCCTATGCTAGCTGATGATAGAGACTCAAGACCATTATGCTGCACAGGTGTGAGTCACAGTATCCCAGAATGGTTTCGGAGGGACCTTAAACCCCATCCAGTTCCAACCCCTGCCATGGTCAGTGACACCGTCCACTAGCCCAGGTTGCTCAGAGCCCCATCCAGCCTGGCCTTCCAGAGATAAGGCAGCCACAGCTTCTCTGGGCACCCTGTGACAGGGCCTCACCACCCTCAAAGGGAAGAATTTCTTCCTCATATCCAATCTAACTCCCCCCTCCTGACAGTTTGAAGCCATTCCTCCCTAAAATTTGAGTCTATATTCTGCTCATCAACACATTTTTTAGAACTAGGCATCCCTCAATTTCAAATCTCAGAAGGAAAGTCCTGACAGGGTATTATCAGACAGGAGGAGGAAAACGAATGGAAAATGTGATCCAAAGTAAATGTAATGCAGGCAGCAGTGGGACAGTGGGAATACCAACTATATCCCATTAATCAGCACCTTGACTCCATGAGATGACATGTGGCATATACTTCAAACCTGAGGTAAACATTAAGAAAATGGGTTCCAGCTCCTGCAAAGCTGCTGCCAATAAAACATGTGCATGAGCTGTATAAATTCTACCAAAACCCCTCCTGGACTTTGTGTAGTCAATGATACTCCCTCTTTTGAGGAGGCAAACCCATATTTGAGAATACAGAAGGAGAGTGAAGAGAGTGGAATTGATTTGTTTTAGTGGTGGGAATAAGGGGTGTCACTGTTATATCCTTCTCATGATTTTTTTTAATATGCTTATTAGATTTTTTGATCCCTGCTCTTTTTGGGGTGTCTACCATGGGATACCCTAGCCCAAATGAATTTGCAGCAATTACTGGCCTGTTTCACTAGTGTTCAGCAAGTTGCTTTGAATATTTCAGGTTGGGCATCACAACCATGACCTCTTCCAGAGAAAAAAAAAACACCAAAATTAAGGGCTAGGTGTCATTATATAAACAATTCTTGGTAAAGTGGAACTGCTCCACAGGTAAAGAATGCAGGTTGCTGCATTTCTTCCCTTTTTTCCCCCCTGTCTCTCATTCCAGGATTACCTGGGTGCTTGTATTGTCCTGACTGCTGCTGTCACTTCCATCACCGAAGGGCCACACTCGGGGTTTGTGGGGCTGGGTCTCCTCTACGCTCTGACGGTACGTGCCAAGGCCAAGTGCAAGAACTTCCACACCAACACATTGATTTTATAATATTTTTAGGTGTCCACGGTCATCTCCTGGCTTTCTTAATCTTGAAAAAAAGAATCCTGCAAATAATGGACTCGAGCCAAAGTTGAGAGTTCAGGGCAACTTGGACTTGCTTCAGGTTTTATGAGCCAATTAAAAGAACACAAGCATTCCCAGGCCCTGCGTGCTCCCAAGTGGAGCAGGAAAATTAAAAATGCGTAAGAGGACCTGCTGAGCACTCTGTTTTGTACAACACAGCACTGGTTCCACCTCTACATGGCAAAACCTGCCAGGAAATACAGATTGTCATCATCTGGGTAATCTTTAACCAAAGACCAAATAAAATAATTGCCGAAGAAACAGAATTATCGGTTTTGTCCTTGGAGGGAAATTACTGAGATGCCCAAGATTGTCCATGCAATTATGAATGGATTCGGGAATTGTGACCTTTGTGGGGATGGTTAATCATGCCAGGTAGCAGTAGGAATGCAGAGAAGATGGACTTATGGCTGACAAGGTTGTGGTGGTCCAGTAGCTTGGTGGCCATTTTGCCACTGTCATTAGCAGTGAGGAGAAGGAACAGTATTTTAGTGTAGCTGGCTGCAAGAGAGACTGAGTGTTCATCAGGAGCACAGAGTGAATGACAATCACCACAGAGACTAGAAGTATTCATGAATTAACCACAAGAGTGGGGACAAAATATTACTGAATGAACCACGAGAGTGGGGACAAAGGCAGGATAATGGTAGTGGCAGGAAGAACTTTTGAAACCATGGCTGGCATAGTAAAAATCAGTCTGCTTTGAAGCACTGGTATGAGGGAGGGATAAAGGTGTGGGTCTAACCCTGAGATCTGGCTTTGCACATAAATTCTGGTGAGCCGGTGGCTACAGCACAAAGTCCTCAGCAGCTGCCTTAGGGTGACCTTAGATTCCCTCTGTGCTGCTGTTGCAACAGTGTGAGAATCTGTCAACAACAGAGAATCAGTCCCAGGGCATCAGCTTCACTCTGAAAACATTCCTGGTAATGCTGCTTCAGTAGCAGGGATCTGGAACCGCCAGGATGTCGGCATCATCCTCGGCTTCTGTGTTTTTAGCCTGTGTTTGCAAACAGTTCATTCCTGTGAAATAGGCACATGCTCAAGTCTGGCACAACAGGTGAAGAGCTGTAGGCACCAGGTAATCATCTCTTCTCTCTCCTGCCCCACAATAACCCTGATGAACTTTTGAAGGCAGCTTGATCATTATGTGTGTCCCCTGACATAGCTGTTGGTTTGGGTTTTTTTTAAATTACTCTTCAAAGCTGAGAGTGGGCTGATATTTGGACCTGGATGAGAGCAAATGGTTTGTACTAAGGTTGTGTTTACAGTGGACATCCTGAGCTTATTCTCTCCTCTTCTATAAACACTGCCAACTCCTTTGAACAACTGTGATGGAGCCTGAGGTAGTGGGAAGAGCTTTTTGGGTGCCCGGCTGTGCTATCAAATCTGCCAGATCTGTTGGATAGCAGCCTGCCACTGCGAGCAGCAGTTCCGCAGTGTTTTGCTTATCTACAAACTTTTCCATTTCTCTAACTTCCTAACTCAAAAGCTGGACACCAAATAAGCAGGTTTCTGAACATAAAGGAGAGAATACCCCATCAAGAACACTATATTAAGAACAAAGAAAGCAGCCAAGTCCTCTAAATTAACAACAATTTTTGCTGAATCTCAGTGGAAATTATTTACTGTTTGTTTATTGCATCAGTATTAGGTTAGTGGTAAAGAAGTGAGACTAAGTGATTTATTCTTAATAAAATCCTTATTTGGTACTCCAAAAAAAATGGCAAAGCCTTTCTCTGAAATGTTTGTGCATAGGGTGTTATTATTTTTAAGTTTCTAAAATTTCATTCAAGTACATAAAATATCTCAAGTTTTAAGGGTTCTTGGCAATCAACTCTTCCTAATAAGATCAGTTCTTTTTTACAGAAGCACCTAAATACAGACTTAGGAAACAGATTTACAATTTTGAGCCTTAAATAGTAAGTCCTGCCTAGAAAAGAATTTCTCTAAGCTACTAAGTAGTGTTAGAGAATTAATAATCAATGATTATCTACTAAAAGTAGTACCTTTACTATTGGTTTAACTATTGACCAAATCCTTTTCATTACAAATGAGAATTAAAAAAAGGAAGAAAATATTGCTGAACTGATAACACATTTTTTCCCTCATATATTTCTATGTTAAAAACTTCTAGTATTTTCCACAGAGAGAAATGGATTATCTAAATATGCAGAAATAAAATTATCACAAAGTCTTTTCAATATATTTGCAAATAGTGAACTTTCTTAATTTTTAGTTGTAGTCTTTGAAAGAATAGAATATATAATAGAAAATATTTCCAAACAGCACTTTCAATTTTGATTCTTTTCTGTGTTTGTGTGCTTAGAGAAGACACCTTTCAGTGCTGATTATTAGAAGCTGAAAACAAGAGATTCCCTCAATTAGTCAGAGTTTAGGTACAACTTTTCCATACTTCTCCTTCAAAACACAAGGATGAGAATACCAAGCACCAAATTGCTGTCTTAGGGCTAATTGTGTTGGAGTATGACTGGCTTCTTATGGATTTGATGGTGTTGCACTGAGTCTTGAACTGTTGTAATGTTAAAAAGAGACACACTGTGCTGAGTTAGGCCAAGGATTTTCATAAATGTAACCCACCTTTACTTCCAAATGGGTAGATGAACTTAAAGGAGGCTGAACCCTGTCCTTGTTTTCATTTTGTGATGCAGATAACCAACTACCTGAACTGGGTAGTGAGGAATCTGGCTGATCTGGAAGTGCAGATGGGTGCAGTGAAAAAAGTACACAGCTTCCTGAACATGGAGTCGGAGAACTATGAAGGCTACCTGGGTATTGCTCTTAATCTTTTTGGGGCTTTACATGGTAATGTGAAAGAATGGTAGACTTGGTCATGCAAAATGTACACACCTCTCTGGCCAAAATCTGTTCTCACTGAGATGTAGGAACTGCCACTGGTGTGAGTGACAAGGATAGCTAAAAGAAGCTATGAAAATATGTTGCTCATGTTAGTCAACATGAAAAAAAATCCTATCAAATGCCAGGGAGACAGAGCAGGACCCTGTAGAACAATCAGAAAATACCACAATTACAGATCAGATGAGCAAAACATCCATGTAAGTTATTTAGAAAATAAAAATAAGGATAAAAATAAGAAATGTCATGTGCTTCAAAATTTCTGATCTTTGTAACAGATGGGGACTACAATAGGCCCATGTTGGCAATCAGATCTCAGCAATCTTCTCTGAGCTGCACATTGGAATTCCTGCTCCATACACTTCAAATTGGCTTTGATTGCTATTTTAGAAGTGGTTGAAGTGCAAGAAAAAGCTCGTAGGTCAAGAAGCTTCCCTGAAAAGCCAAGCTCCTTAGTCCAGAGACAAAACCTGCTGTGTATTTGCAAATCAGGATGAAACACGAGCTGTGATAATGTCAACAGCTCACGTTGTGTGGCAGTAACAACTTCCTTCCTCAAGCTGCCCTTCCTGTGCCGGTCACTGACCCAAGGCCACACTAACACTGCCATAACACCACGTTCTCTGCTCATTTGGCTTCTCCCTCCTGCAATGCCAAGAGAGGCTTTAGTATCTGCCCTCTCTCCCTACATGTGGAGATCTGGAAGCCAAGTGCCTGCCAGGCAGTTCCCAGCTCAGCCTCCCCTTGGCAGGGAACTGGAGCTTCATTTCTCCAGTGGCTTAAAGGAAGGTGGGAGGGGAGGGGCCAGGCACGAGGGAGGGGGAAAGGGGACTGTTGTAAAGGGTGACCATCTGGCAGCATTCGAGTTGTTTTTCTGTAACAATTTCAGATCCCTCTCAAGTTCCCAAAGACTGGCCCCAGGAGGGGGAAATCAAGATTGAAAATTTGTGTGTTCGCTATGAAAACAACCTGAAGCCTGTTCTGAAGCATGTGAAGGCCTATATCAAACCAGGACAAAAGGTACCATGTCAAGCAATTGCCCATCATCCTCATTCTGGTGCAGATCTTTCATTACTGAGCTTTCCTTTTGAAAGTGGCAGAAGAACAAGATAAACAACTTGCATTGGCATATATATACATTTACAGTCCTCTCTGAGGTCCCTGGGCAGAGATCAAGAACTTACACTGATAAAAGCTTAATCTTGGCTGGGATCAATTTTTCTTCTGAGTATCCCATGTCTTTCCAAGTCCATTTTCCTTGCATAAAAGTACGTCTAAATGGCAGATAAATTAGAAGGACATCAGACCGAACTGTGTAAAAACACAAGAGAATCTCACATTTCAGCAGAGAGTGTCATTGGCATCCAGGCCAAAATGCTGAAATGCTCCCGGGACAAGTCCTTGTGATGAGGCACAGAAAAGGGGAGTGTGCTCACTGTACAGTTTTGTGTTTTCCCTGGTGTGCCACCTGTCATTGGGAAGGACCCTTCTACTCACCAGTAGCACAATCCAGTGCAGCTTTCCCAAAAGAACTACAGGTATAAGTAAGGAGTAAGGAGTAAGTAAGTGAGTACTCTGTCAGTAAGTGACATCATTTTTTGCAGGTTGGGATCTGTGGTCGCACTGGCAGCGGCAAGTCCTCCCTGTCCTTGGCATTCTTCAGAATGGTGGATATTTTTGATGGTCAGTTTTCCTTGGAATGTCTTGTCACTCCTCACCTGCTCCCCCCTTATTTCCTCAGAAGAAGTGAGGAGCCTTTTTGATAGTTTATAACCTGGTTCTCTGGCTCAGAAGATATTTGATTAGAAGTATTATGCCTGATCCTTCAAAGTACAAAGTGCCCTATTGTGAATAGTACTTGGTTCTTCCAGGAAATGTTGTACACAGATTATATTTCTGATTTAAAAGAAAAAAAAAGATTGTATATGGTCTGACAAAACGATGTGCAATTTTTGAGACAGAACAAAAAAATATGTAACTCTCTGCAGTGTCTAAATGTTTCCCTAAAGAATAACTGCATTAACTTCTTATAGCTGTCAAAGTGTTAGCAGAGTAGAAACTAGAACTCAACAAGTCCATTCCCTTGATTTTTTTTTTTTTTTTTAATTGTGCATTCCCACAACACTGCAGCAGAATCTGACTCAAGGTTTGGAAAAATGTTGCTATGTTTTCACTCCTGCAGCATTTAACTGTCCCAGCTGATTGGCATGAACTGCTTTTCAGCATTTACAGTACAGATACATGTCTGCTGTTGCAGGAATATAGAAAACCACTAGAAAGTCCTCCTTTTGTTTCATAGATTTCTACGCTTCCAATTTAGCCATTGTGCATGGAATGTTTGCCAGGGAAAGCCCAGTAGGATGTGGGAGGATAAGTGAATCTGATGCAGCTATTATTTTCTTTTGTCGTGGTTCTGTGTCTATATGTGTCTATGGTCACAGATTTCTGATTCATGGCCATGATTCCTAGATATATAAATATTGCAAAGAAATAATAACCATGCTTATGGCCAGCTTAAATTTTCCTTCCACTTCAGTCTTCTTTTTTGTATATTTTCTTTGTCTCTTTTTCCTGTATCCCTGATTTTTCCCAATGGGAATGTCTCAGCCTTTTCTGATCAAGCTCTGTTTATCCTTTGTGCACATCTCTCTCCCAGCTGGACCCATATTTGGCCTCCATGCTGCTCCCCCACTTCTGGGTGGGGTCCTGACTCTAATAAAAGTTACATAATAAGATTTCGAGTAACTTTTACTAGAGCCGAAGTTTCATTCATGTTGGTCTTTGTTATCTCCTTAAATTTGTATCTGTCCCATTTTATTTGCCTACTTTTGCTTTGTTCTTTAGTGTTTCTCCTCTCTTGCCCTCTGTTCAAACAACCTCTCATTTCTCTTGTGTCTTGCTTGACTACCCCTCAATCCTTTCCCAGTTTCCCAGCTCCTCTCAAATTTACTTTTTTCCCTCTTTTCTTTTCCTTGAGCACCCTGGCTTCTATCAAATATGCATTTCCCTATTCACCAGGCATGCCATATTAATTTTTCTCTTTTTACTCTACTTCACCTTCTGCTAACCCACTCTAAAGTCCTTGCTTATGAAGAAAAGTAATTGCTTAAGTTTATGCAACCACTAATGTCTCAAGCAGAAGTCCTATAAACTGTTTTGGATTTTCTTGAAGTGTGAAAATACTTGGACTTCGCACCTTAAAGATAAAATCTTTTTTCTTCTGGCCATAAATTAAAAACATAAAACTACAATAATAGAAGTAGTCCAGCTAGGGAGCTGATGAAATCTTCCACTGGAACAGGGTCACAGAGAACAACCTACAAAATGCAGTATCATGACAATAGGAATGATGGAAGGAACACACATACAAAGCTCTGAATATCCATGCACCTGTCAGCTCATGTTTAAGTTCTCACTCTTGGGAGAGAGAACTGATGAAATTAATGTTAGGTACATCCCAGGGCGGAGTGCAGCTGCCTAGTGAAGCAATCTACATGAGAACTGCAGAAGTGTCTGATGGAAATAGCCTTTACCATATCCTTATTCAGTTTGCCCTGGCCCAGCCCTTCCCCATAATGTCCGACCCCCTGTACACATGCATATATTATGCAAATTACTTGTGCCCCCTCTCAAAGGAAATATCTTCAGCAACTGTTGAATTTAAGTGGAGCAAAGAAAGGCACAGCAACGTAAGTTGCTCTTGTTCTTGCTCTGTTTGGCTGTAATTGACCCATAATAAATTATCCTTCTGGTGCTATCATTAATCACATTGAAAGGAAGACATGTCATTTCCCTTAAGGGAGGGTGGGGGGAAGAAAAAGGAAAACAGCAAGGTGGCAGCGTCACTGATCAGCTGGGACATCCCTGGCTTGTGTTATTAGATGCATTTACCTTCTCCATGTGTCTGACAGCACTGAGAGCTCACAGAGACAGGGTCCCATCATCTAGAGAGCAGCCCAGAGGGGCTGTTCCGTCTTTCCACCTGCTACCCATGAATCACGTGCTTTGTGCAATTCCCTCACGTGTTCTGTGTGTTGTTTGGCACAGGGAGGATAGTGATTGATGGGATAGACATCAGCAAATTGCCTCTGCACACGCTCCGGTCCCGGCTCTCCATCATTCTCCAGGACCCAATCCTGTTCAGTGGCTCCATCCGGTAGGTGTATGTCCTCAGGGGTGGCAGGCAGCATTGCACACCCTGCCTGTCATGGTAGCTGTGGGACAGGAGAGGATGGAAAAGGCAAGGAAACTTCCCCTAGCTCAGTCCAATCCATCTGCACAGCCTGCCAAGTGACACACAATGCCAAGGTGTTAATTTGCAGAAAACCTGAAAGTAATTGCAGCAACAAGATTATGGTTTTCTTTACAGCTTTAATTTGGATCCTGAATGCAAGTGCACTGATGACAGACTTTGGGAAGCTCTGGAGATTGCTCAGTTGAAGAACATGGTCAAGTCATTGCCAGGAGGCCTTGGTATGTCTGAACCAATCTCTGGGATCATGGGCCAATAACGGAATCATGCTTGCACACAGACAAACAGATCCATCCCATCTGATGCTCTAGATCATCATGTAGGAGTGACAGGCACATAATGAAGATTCTTCATACTAGAGAGAATATTCTTATTAAAAAGCTGAAGAATAATCTGGTTTCCCATGCACTGTGGAAAAATCCTGCAACACCTCAGCATTATTGTGTAATTCTTGTCCTGTGCAGAGCTGGGAGTGGGATTTTGATGATCCTGTTGGCTCTTTCCAACTCAGGATATTCTATGATTCTGTGATCATAGTGAGATAATTAGTAAAGAGAAAAAGGAACAATTTTACCTCTTTTAGCAGAATCTGGCTCTGCCAGCAGAGCTGTAAACATTGACAGAGCATTTTTCTTACCATTTCAGATCTGTTTCATGAAAGAAACTCCCATACTTATTTCCATATCAAGTATATTTCATATTACTAAGATATTACCCTGCAGCCTACCAGATTTCCTAATAATTTGTGCCAACTGTTTGTTTAGTGATATACTTCTCCTTTCCCAAGAGGCTGTGCTCATTTTTCTTGGTATCCTTCCATCCCACTGGTCAGTCAAGGTTATGGTTATTGGCTTTTATGGGGATTTTGCTTGGCCCTGGAATGGTGCACAAGCAGAACTCTCAGAGGCAGCATTTCAGGGTGCAATGTTCACAAGAACTGGTTTTGTTACAGATGCCATGGTCACAGAAGGAGGGGAGAACTTCAGTGTGGGGCAAAGGCAGCTCTTCTGTCTGGCCCGAGCCTTTGTCCGTAAGAGCAGCATCCTCATCATGGATGAAGCCACTGCATCTATTGACATGGCCACAGTAAGTACAGCAATAAGCTAATTGAGGATCTACCAGGAGAAGGGCATTTTCCCAAAGTGTCAGCCACAAAGCTGGCACTGTTTTTGTTCCTCTCAGGATAAAATGAAATGCTTTAGAGAACCCCAGCTTTCACAGGTGTGACATTTCCCTGCTGGGAAAGGGATAGTGTGGGATATGCTTGAAAACATGTGAATTAGAATGTAACAGGATGAAGTAACTGGAGTGAGCCTTTTCCTCTGACAGGAAAACATCTTGCAGAAGGTTGTGATGACTGCCTTCGCTGACCGCACTGTTGTAACAATAGCTGTAAGTATTAAGCCAGAAAAAGCTTTTTTTTCCTCATTCCTCAGGCAGTTAACCTTGCCCTTCACCAGTTAAACACCACTACATAAAACTAAAATACCACAAAATAGAACGAAACCACGAGGCCAGAATATTCCCATGATACCAGAACAAGTCAGACACCTACTATCAACCTGAAATTTTGCAGTAAATGCTGTCTTGCTATCAAACTAAAACACTTGGATCTCAACAAAGACTTTACAGGGATCTTCAGCATCTGCCCTGTCTCCAACAAAATTTGAAGTCATCCTCACTAAAAAAATGAAACCAAATAAATGGTTTGAACCATTACTGAAAGTTGCATCAAAATCTAGGCTTGAATTTTGCCTCTGAAGGCTATGTATGTGTAGTGCCTACAAACACGGCGCAAATTTAGGAGTTGAGATTTCATAATATTCTTGGTGTGGTTTCTCAAGCTGGGTTATCTTTTCTCTCTTTTGGAAGAAAAAGCTGGGTTTACAATAAAGGTTTTAAAAACTGGAATCAGTGAGAACTACCCCCCAAAATAATGTATTTTCAGCTAGGGTTTATGATGTTCTTCCCATTTTCCTGCCACTTCTAGTGCCCAAAAGTTCCATATATCCATGCACGTTCGTACATACACGTGCACAGACGTGGTGGATACCATTAAGAATATTTCCACCTGTGACAGCAGCATTAGTCAACAAACAGAGGTTTTCTCCACAAGATAAATACGTGTTTCAACAGCTGTTTCATTTGCCTTGTCTGGAATCCAGTCCTGTGGTTAGAGATTACAGTCAGGCCTCCTGGACTCTGGTTTCAAGCCTGTCAGTGAGTAGTTCGTGTCAGGCAAGCCACTTAACCCAGCTCATTTACAATGTGCTCCAAGGCTCTTGGCTATGTAAATGCTGAAGATTCTGGTGGTGAGACTGTTGTCCTTCAGTTCCATGCTGTATTGTCCTTCTGGCTGGAATCTAACTTTTCTTTGGCTTTGCCTTTCCCAAGTCAGTGCCCCAAGTGAAACAGCACACATTAATATTTAGCTTTCCTCACGGAGCTGGCTTCATTCCTTCCTCTCCTCATTCACAGCTGATCCTTCCTTCACCCACCTGTTTTTCTGTTCTTTTTTCCAGCATCGCGTATCTCACATCTTGGACGCCAGTATTGTCCTTGTCCTTTCTGAGGGCTTTCTAGTTGAATGTGACACTGCCTCAAACTTACTCCTCAAAGAGGACGGCCTGTTCACCACTTTGGTGAAGACTCACAAGTAGACACTCTCAGTCCACACTGTTCACAGGACTTCTGGCTCTTTGGTAGTTATTTTTACCTCTTTAGTTTCCTTTCACTCTCCTTCCTTTCTACTGCACAGCTTCTGAGAGGACAATGCAAGAAGGTGCTTCTTGTGTGGTTACTGGGTTTGTTTAATTTCATGACTATTCATATGGCCTTGAAATTAAACTCAAACTGTTTCAAACCTGTAGCCTATGAGTTTAAACTGTTTCCTGGAGCACACTCAAATTAGATCTCAAAGGGATTTACAGAAGGCAACAGCCCAGGAGTACCCTGAGATAGATGGAGAGCAGACTGCTGGGGTGCAGAGAACAAGGACCAGAGCAGGATGCTAAGCCACCTGACAGTGCAGGATGCTTCTCATCCCTATATCCCAGGGGGGAAGGTGTGTTTCAGTGGGGCCATAGGATTTATTCCAACAGTTGTGCTGTCCCTAATGGCAAAAAGTGAAGTTCACGCTTAAGTATTTTCAGGCTTGGTGGCACAGGCTGTAAAGTAATTGAAGATCTCTTGAAGATTAAAGTACAAGGATCTGTTCCAAATACAGCCTTTCCCTGGTGGGATTTGCCTTGTATGAGGCCCATTAATGAGAATTCTCCAAATGAAAACCTCTGTTTGCTTTCCTTCGTGGCAGCACCGGGTTCACACCATCCTCACTGCAGACCTGGTCATCGTCATGAAGCGAGGGAACATCCTGGAATACGATACTCCTGAGAACCTGCTTTCCCAGGAAGATGGCATCTTCGCTTCCTTTGTCCGGGCTGACATGTGAACAGCCACACAAAGCATTTTAACAGCTTATTTTTAAACAGATGAAATGCAAATATTTTCTACTCAGTGTAACATCACTTTTACCTTGTTTTGTTTTGTTTTGTTTTTTAGAGCTTCTTTCTTCATTCTACCATCTTCCAAAATAATAAAACCTATTGCAATACACGTATGCCTTCAAGCAATAAAAATGTCACTTTATTCAAAGCTATTAAACTTCACACACACACACGCACACATGGAGGGAGAAGTTTTTACTTCCTGGGAATTTGGCTTTTTCCTTAGACTTTTTATTAACATTATTTTTGTTTAAAGAGAGAAAAAGAATGCACTGATCTTACAAACTTCTTATGTTATGCTGGAACCAGCAATCAAATCGTGCAGTTTGTCAAGGAAGCAAGAGGTTCCCCAGATGCATTCTGTCCCCAGAGGGAAAAATTAGGAAAAACATCCAAGCCCATAGCACTTGGGGCAGTCTGCTGCATTCCAAAGGCATAAACTTTGCTCTCCAAGTTATAGCAGAGGGGAGTGAATAAGGGAAAGGAATTTCATCAGGAATAAGGACGTTTTTCCTGTCCTTCACTTGAGTAAGCACACTTCAGTGTGACAGAACTATTTTCAGTGCAATGAGGGTTTATTCCTAAATCCATATTCAGTTCCTAAATCCATATTCATTCTTCCAGCTTTCATTAAGAATTCAAATCATCCTCCTCTCATTATGCATGCTTTGCTAAGCTTATAGAGGAATTTTGTACAGTATCTCAAGACTTTGTATTAAAATTGATCTGAATTTATAAGCTTGGTATTAGCTAATCCTTTGATCATGTCTACTAAAATATTCTGAAAAAAGTGGCATGTAATTAGCCAACCACTAATTATTTTATATGTCTTTAGTCCTTCAAGTTCTATTTGGGGACAACCTTTATTTTCCTTTACATATTAGTGCCCTACCTCTAAATCACATCTAGTGCAAGGGAGGTGTGATTTTCAACTTATTGCTATATCCTCAAGAATGTAGATGAAGTTAGATGCAATATTTACATCAGGCAGCTTTGCAAAGGTTGCCTGCACCTGACTTTCGCACATGGTTAGATCCTGACCCATGGGCAGTAAACATCCAGAAGGAGTTTCACAGGCATATTTTCAAAGGTACAGCATGAGAGATCAGCTTCACTGGTTACATTCAAGGTGATTTTTATTCACCTGCTGCTACAGCATTTAGGAAGATCACTAAGTGTACTTAAGCCTATTTTTAGTGTCATTAAAATAACATAAGGCACAGCATTTGCCCTCCTCCTCTCCCCCCCAAAATGCAATAATTTTGGAGAAGTTTTAGGACTTGAAATTGGGATTACATTTAGTCTCACAGTGTAAAAATGATACAGTGGTTTATCTTTTTAAATTGATTTTGGAAGTTTTTATTTTCTCTGATTATTGAAAATAAAAGTTATGTGACACAACTAAACAAAAGAGCTCAGTCTTTAACATTTTATGAGGGGAAGTACTTCTGTGATTTCCCAGTCTACCACTGTGAAAACATTTTTTGTTCTTTTCTGGATCAATTCCTTATGCTGACCTTTGTCATTCAAATAAAATACATTTTTAAAAAGCAGATGCCTGCAGCAGAAGCACATATTGTTATCCAAATTTCACTGCCAAAAGGCCAAAGTTATTCTTGATTTTAATTTAATTGTCTTCAGTGAAAAGATAATTGTATTCCCTGCTGTCAGACTGGGTATAAAGATGGAGTACAAAAAGTTTTGTTGATCTGTGTGTATTTGATGACAATGCAATCCTGATTTAAGTGGTGGTAGCCAGTTCAGTGAGCTCCCTGTTCCCACTGCATTAAAGGGTTGCCATGGGCCTGGGACTGTGTCTTGTAATACTTAAGAGGGGTCAATAATTAGCACCTCTTTTCTCTTAGGTTTGTCCCAGAACCACTACAGGTGTGAGAAGCACCTTCTTTGCTCACCCACGACTTTAGAAGTGAACTCTGCTGTTTGAATGCGTGGAAAAGAAAATACACACGTGAGAAAATGAACATGTGATGAGGTGAGGAGAACCTCATCGTGCTCCATTTGTTTGGAGGGAGGAGTGCAGGAATATTGGCCCCAGTGTTACATTCACCACAGCTGAAGTGTTGGGTGACTGCTGCAGCGTGTCCCACTGCTGCCCGGCAGGTTTAAAAGCACAATCCCATTTCTAAAGTGATTAATCCTATTCAACATACACAAATCTTACAAGATAACAACATAAACCACCTGCTGCAGACACAGGAGATCTCTTCCTGTTATAGCTGCTGTCCATATGATGGTACAGACTCCCCAAGGGCTTAGGCTGAACACTTTTTGTGTTTTCCTCTGAAGGAGGAGGGTGTTGCCAATGGCTGCAGAACTGTTTTGTTACTGAAAAGGGTGCAGAAGGGACAAAATCTTTGAAACAAATTTCTTTTGATTTCATGTAAAGGTCTAAAATGTGTCTTGTTTGGGAGCAGTTTCCTAAGGCTGTCGCATGTGCACAGTAAAGGAAACATCAGCCTGGAGACTGTTTCTTTGATTCTTGTCATGCTGCCTCTTCTGCTGGTAGGCCCTTCTCTTCCACAGCCTCCTTGCTCTTTTTTCTTCACCATCTCCTTGTATTATAGGCCTTTGAGGCTCCTGCTTGTATCTCTGGATGCTCCTTACTCTGCCTATGCCCTCCCACTCCTTCCCAAGTGAGCTCCCTTTGCCCCATTTCTTCTCTCACACAGTTCTCCACTCTCCTTTCCCCTTTTCTGTCTTTCTGTCATAACACCCCTGCTCTTCAGGGGGACACTTACTCTAGTGGCATCATGTTTTGGGGTTGGTTTGTTTTTCTAAGCATTAAACTAAGCAAGCTTTCAGTATTCTGATACTGTTCTTCAGAACCATGTAGTTCTCCCTTTTGCAAAGGAGCTTTGAATGTGAACACTGGCTTAATGTAAATTTAACCATGGACAGAGGAAAGTAATCTCTGGGATAGATCCTAAATATTATTTCTCATGCTATCTGCATTCATTTTCCTGTTAACTGTTTCTGGGAGAGAAACAGCAAAGTTGTTGCCAATCATCAAATGACAGACTGGTTTGGCTTGGCAAAGGACCTTAAAGCTCCTCTTGTTCCACTCCCTGCCATGGGCAGGGACACTTTCCTCTATCCCAGGCGGCTCAGAGCCCCATCCAACCCAGGTCACTGCCAGGGATGGGGCAGCCACAGCTTCTCTGGGCAACCTGTGCCTCAGCACCCTGACAGAGAACAAGTTCTTCTTAATATCCAATCTAAACCTACACTCTGCCAGTTTGAAGCCATTGCCCCTCCTCCTACCACAGCACTCCCTCACAAAGTCTCTTCCCATCTTTCCTGTAGGTCCCCTTTAAGTACAGAAATTGGTGGTGCAACTTCTTGTGGAGCCACAAGTGTTTCTTAACCTTGGCTTACAACCCATGGGTATCTTTCCCACTCCTTGAGCTGGGTCTACGGGCTGGCATGGATCAAACTGCTCCCTTCCTGTACATGGCCTTTCATCAAACTCATCACAGCTCATAACAGCTCATCCCTGCTTCTTCTAAACTAGAAATACCCCAAACAACCTTTACTGAGCCCAAACTTAATTGTGCTAGGAAACACTGGAACTTCACCTGAGCAGTTTGGGATAGCTCTGTTAAGCCAGGGGCATAAGAAAGGCAAAGTCTGCAGGGAGAGATCTTTGCTTAGTTAAGCCAAGTGATAAGCACAAGAGGTAGCTCAAATGTTTATGAGTTCCAGTCTCACAGCAGAACTGAAAAAGCTCTTTATTTGCAAGAGTGTGCCTGCTTTTCCCAACTATATCATTCAGCTGAAAGAATATATTCTCCAGTGCTTCTCAAGCACTTGCACAAGTTGCTTTTAGGTTTATTATAGCAGAACACCTCTGCTATAAATTCATACACCTCCATGGAACTCAGTACTAACAGGAATGTAGCCCAAAGCAGTTTGCATCTCATTATATATGAGATGCATATATATATATATTTATTTATATATATGTAAAACCTCTGCAAAAAGCAATAATATTAAATTGAGTTCTCTTAAAATAGAAATGCAATTTCAAATGTTGTCAAGTAGTAAAAACTTTTTGTACAATAAGTTGTTTCATTTAATTGATTGTGTTCTTTTTGCTTCCCAAAGCAATGGACTGTTGTGCTTTATTGTGTAAAGATGTCAATACATTCACAGGCAATTTTGTTAATGCATCATGAAAAGCTGAAGGAAACCTGACACGAGCATTTTACACAAATGCTTGCAGGTATTTTATCAAAAAAATGAATGGAGATATAATGCACTGGAGTCAACAGCTACCTTTATATTAAAAAGCTATGGACAGGGGCCATGTTTTCATTATCATGTTTCCATTATCCAGTGTCAGAAGCTGGAGTATGTTCCCTTGGAAGCACTATAACCCCGTGTCCCCAGTGTGATACTGCCAGTCGAAATCAGCTCTATGATATCCACTGAAACCACTGAGCCACTTGTAAAAACATCTCTGGAGAAATGATTCTCCCACTAAATCTGATTAAAAGTAAAAATCAACTCAGCATATTTGCATCCTCAAGTAGCACCTTTTGAAAGCCGTACTTAACATTGAAATATGTTATGTAAATTCTCTGATATGAATTCCATGGTGGCATGTGAAGAACTCCTTAGTTTCTTTGGAAACTAAATCCTTTCAGAGGCAAAACTAAGAGACTTCTAAGAAAAGTCTGAAAACAAAACTGTAAATCAAATTATTTGTTGCCATGCAAACATCCCAATTATTTCCACATTGGTCTTTTACTGCTCTGTTTTTTCTCCACTAGAATTGACTCTGTGCAGAACTGTGGAGAAAGACTATCAGGTAGTCAAATGATGAAAAAAATTGTCGTGAGGCAGAAGTTCACTGACTTGTACAAATTAGCAACTTGCTGATGCTGTTTTGGTTTGGCAGGACAGCTTAAAGTATTGGCTTGAATGAACCCAAGAAGGTTCCAAGTGTAACCTGTCAAGAGAAGAGAGATTTTTAGAAAATCTATTTACTACAGTTACTATTAATGATTCACTATCAATAGCATTTGTCTGCTGCTAGATACTACCCATGCAAACAGAATAGACATTCCTGGCAGGGGCTGCTCATTTCTCTAATATAATAAACCACATTCTGAGCACTATAAACAAATAGTTATTTAAAATATATTTTTAATTGGTTTCTGTTTGGTGTAATTGTCATTTATCATATGCAAGATGCCTCCTTTCATTTTCATGGAACACAGGGATTTTCATCCCATGAGCTGCTGTATAATAATGCAGCATCCAGTGGCCACTGCAATTCATTCCCATGTATGTATATTAGTCTGCTTTATACATAAATACATTACATGGTTATACAACATTTGGATTAAAGGTATAAGTAAGTAATGAACAGTCCTAGCTAGGACTGCCCAGAAGAGTTCCTCATAGCTATTCCCATGACATTTCTTAACTCTCCCTTTAATTTATTTCAGGATTTTCGGGCTATATCCATAAATATCACTTCAACGTGCAGTAAAATATTTAACCATGTAACTAAGGAACTAATGCAGCTTTGTGTAAATGACATGGTCCAGAACCACCACCCTTCAGGATCACAGCTACAGACGCCCCAAGGCAGCATATTCTTCCATATTTAATGGTTATATGTGTTTTTATTCTACCAGCCACATTATTAGGCCCTTACTTCTGCAGCAATATGACCATTAGACTTCTCCATCAGAGGCAGGAAGGTGGGAGTCTAAGAATCTCTGAATACTGCAGATTTTCATGGCTGAATCATTCAGATTTGCAGCCATCTACTTCTTCAGGTCCCACCAGAGCATCTGAGATTTGAGAGCTTGGAGTTGCCAGATAGTCTGTGATAAGATCTGAAGGTGAGACATGGCATCTCCCTTCTGTCACTGGCATAATCTTAATTTAACCCTGGAAAAGCCAGTGAGCCATAGAGGGGAAGCACCTAAGGGACACTACATTCTAGGAACACAGCTAGAGACTCACTGTCTACCTACCTACCTAAAAACTGATTTACAGCCTCCCCACAAAATTATGCATGGGGAAGGAAGGAAACAATCCCAAACTGGGGTTGCTCTTCCCAGAGCCTAAGGATAAACTCCAGTAAAAGGCACGTAATGAACAAAGTTCATTATGCAACTTACATTGGATGAGAGGCACTAGTTACATGTATTCTGATGATAAAAACTATTTTTGTCCTGCTGCTCTTGCATGAAATGGGGCAGGAGTGGGGGGAAAGAGCTGGTTCAGGGTAACAGATGCCCTTAGTTTGCAGTTTCTGCTCTTTCATGTTTGATGGATGTCCTGCCAGCTCATGTAGGGAAGAGTTCACTCACGCTATCCGAATATGGCTTATCAGCTTTGCGTCTCTGTGGAAGCCTCGCTCTAAGTGCATGACATCTCTGGACGCCTGCAAAGTCATCCTATCTCTAAACTAAGATTAGAATTTCAAACAAAACTTATTACAAAGCAGGATTTTCTGAAAGAGCTGGACACGGCTATAATGTGGAAATTTCAGATTCATGTCAAAGCGCATTATTTAATCCTATTTTTTAGATAGGCATAATTGTAAAGTGATATTTACCATAATATCAGTAATGCTTGTGGGTGGAGGGGAATGAAACAGCAAGGAGACACATGAAGGGCCATAAGAAAACTGGACCTCAAACTGCCATCAATTCTGTTCATGTTTTTTCCTGAAAAGGCTGTGTTCACAACACTCAGACACTCTGTTCCTTACCAAATGGGTTAGGGGACGTTTTAGGAGATTTTCCCAGCTATTACTTAAATCTCAGACCCAAGTGTTCATGTGGCAACCAAGCAAGTATTTAAAAGGGCAGAGGGGAAGAGTTTTACTAGTTGTTACTCTCCAGCGTATATTCATACACTGAATCTTGGGGAAATGGGTGCTGTGCTAAGAATCATGTCTGGAGCTCCTGATTCTCACATCCCTGCAGTCATGACCCAGCAGGCTTCCTCAAAACTCATCTCCAGTAGAAGTGAGGAGGAAGGAATCTCTACCAGTACTGAACAGGCAGAGAGGAAAAGATGGGATTTTATGAGCAATGTACGATTTTTCCTGCAATGTACGATGATGGGTGAAAGGATCAGTAACTTTTATTCAGCCACACTGGGGCTGTGCCACGACTATCTGTGTGTGTTTGATGGCTCCCTTCCTATCTCAGCAACAAGAATTCCAGCCTCTGCATGGTGCCCAGTCATGGGAGAGGAAACCTTCAGCAAGTTAGTGGGGATCACATGGGTCTGAGAGCTCACAGGGGACTCCTGACAGTGCCAGTGCCGGCAGCAGTTTCTGTTCCACTTGAGTAGCTTGAGGAATGTTGCTCCTTGCTCCCACCTGCCCTCAAAGATGGGTTTGATCCATTTTTCCAAACTAGCTGCTAATCCACACACTAACTGTGTGTCCCCCAGTTGCACTCACTGCCAGCAGAGATGGGGTGGGGAGCACAGCAGCATCTTGAGGGGCTGAGTGAGAAGGGGATGAGGCTGAAAACAGCCACACATGTGGGTTATGCTCTGAGGTGGCAAGTAAATAAAGCAACATTTCTTTACGGTGTTCCTGTGCCCCTGTTTATAAAGATGTGGGTTTCAAGAACTTCAGAGAAAACTGTGCAATTGGGCATGTGGCATGAGCTAATATGTGTCAGAAGCAAAGTCATACAGTTCAAGGATCTCATGAAGAAGTGAGGGGTGGGAAGTGTTCCATGCAGTTTGCAGACAGTTATTTTGTGAGTTGCACCTAGCAGCCATACTGGGGAACACCAATCTTGTTTCTAGCCCTAGAATAGAACAAATACTTCACAGGAAGTAAATGGGAGAAGGGCAGAGGAATAGAATAAGGAAAATTGAAAAAGGGAAAGGGAACAGGTTTTTTTCATGTGTATTAATCCAGTTATTTCCAATAGTTATATCCAAGTGAGATGCACTTTTGGAGGGTGCATGAAACAAACGAGTCAGCCCCTCTAGAGCTGTCTCTGCCACCCCATTTGTAGAAGGATAATTTCCCAAGATCTCCAAGCCCAGCCCATGAAGAGCCACACACCAACAATGCTGACCCTGCAGATACCCACCCAAGTGACTTAATGTGTTTGTACTCAGAGGCTGGTTAGGATCTAAAGGTCTTTGGCTTAGACCCTGATTTCTCAGCTTCCCATCTGTCTAAAGTTAATTTCACACATAAATATTTAGCTAATTGCCTAATATGACTGGGGCTTTGTGTCTGTCTCTCCTCTGGCTACTGGGTATGTGGTATTAGCAAAGGCCAGTGCTGGAGAAATTTCCAGGAACCACTCATCTATTTAAAGTTGAGCACGTGCACGTGTTCAGCAGGGTGGATATCTTCAAGCTGAGGATTACACTGTGTGTCAAATGTGCCTCCTCAGTTTTTCCAAGCCTGAATATGTTTAAAACCTTCCTGACTGCAGCAGGCCTGTCAAGCTTTTCCCTAGTTTATAGAGAGGAGTAAGGTATTTTGTTCTGTAGAGATTTTATACCCTACAGGTGATTCACTTGAGTGATACACAGAAAAGTTTGGAACCTCCCTACTGTACACACACACACACTCTCACACTCCTTGGATACAAGGGAATTAATCTGACACAATCTCTGCACTTTGCTTCATTAAAATCTAAATTTAGATATTTTCATTAAGTTGATGTACTGTTTATTCTTCCCATTACAAACCCTAAGATTTCAGGACAAAAAAACCCAGAAAAGCTGCAATTTCCAAGAATGCAAGTTTCCATTAAACACAAGGGCGAAAATTGTTAATCTCAACCAGTGGGAAAGAGAAAGAACTTCAGGGATTTCACTGGGGAGGTAGGGAGAGATTGTCATTGTACACAGTTCCTCCTACACCCATCCCAAATACAAATCCCCATCTACCAGTGCCCATTGACCAGCTGAACATTACAACGAGCCTGATGCTGCTCAGCAAGAGCTGTGACCCGTGAAAACAAATGTCTTTCTTTCCTTTCTTGCAGAGATAGGTAATTAAATTTGTCCAAAGCTGCAAAGGTCATGAGATTCTGGCTTTGGTCCCCCAAACACTTACGCACAAGCCTTGCTTCCTCCGTGTCAGCCAGATTCCAGGGAAGATAAAGTTAGGAAGGCACAACTCTTGGTTTGCCAGGGTAAGCAGGCAGGCGCGCAGCTTTGTGTAACTAGCGAAATGGCACAGACCAGCAGTGTCAGCACTATGCTCCGCTGTTAAATGGGCCGGAACTTGCCTAAAATCCCCTCAACCCATCGCTTGCCGGCACTGCGCACCGTAGGGAACGTGTGCGCCCGTGCTTCGCATCCCGACCGCCGACGGCCGACCCCCGCCCCGGCCCCGCATCCCGAGCCCGGGCCCCGCATCCCGAGCCCGAGCCCCGCATCCTCAGTGCGAGCCCCGCNCCGGTGGGACGGGCCAGCCGCCGGGGAGCCGGGCTTTCCGTGCGTTGGTTCTGTCACCCGTTTGCGGACAAAGTTTGGGAATAAAGGGAGGGTTTCCCCGCCTGATCCCGGAAGGGAAGGAGAGCTGCGAGGGAAAATGCGACCGCCTGCTCCGAGGAGTCCCGTTCCCTGCCTGCCGCACCTCCAGCTCCGCGCTTTCTTGTGATGCTCCCTGGGGACGGGGCAGGAGCTCCTGGCGGGCTGCTGGATGCGCTGCGGGGCTGCAGCCGTAAGGAGGGAGTCTCACGCTGTCTCCGCAGACTAACTTCAACTCAATCCACAGACGTCTGATTCTCCAGGTCCTGAAGGATGCGAATAACAGCGCTTCGTGTTCCGGTCCCCATCTGAGCACTGCTGTCTTCCGCAGAAATAGCCTGAGGAACCGAGCTGGTGTCTGTCACGGTACTTTATGCCGACTTTGTGAGGCTGCTGTGCAGCCTCCCTTCCTGCAAGGAATCTCCAAATAGCATCTTTCATTTCTGCTACGAGCTGATACCGACTGCTCATATAAAAACGATGGTCTGAGAGAGAGGGCACTCTAGAACCAGCATTACATGTAGTGGGGCTTGGCAGGGGGTACCTAATCGGGGCTTCTTGTACAGGTGACAACCTTGACCAGATTCTCTCTATTTTGCAGGAAAAAGCGAGCCCTGCAGAGACTTGTTAGAGGGCCCACCTCCCATTTCACATCTGGCTGAGTGGACTATGGTGGCAGGAAGATGTTGGCTCGCAAGAGTATCATCCCTGAGGAGTATGTGCTGGCACGGATCGCTGCCGAGAACCTGCGCAAGCCGCGCATCCGCGACCGCCCGCGCAAAGCCCGCTTCATCGCCAAGAACGGCGCCTGCAACCTGGCCCACAAGAACATCCGTGAGCAGGGGCGATTCCTGCAGGACATCTTCACCACCCTGGTGGACCTGAAGTGGCGTCACACGCTGGTCATCTTTACCATGTCCTTCCTGTGCAGCTGGCTGCTCTTTGCCATGATGTGGTGGCTGGTGGCCTTTGCCCACGGCGACATGGACCCGAGCACAGAAAACCCTTTGAATAGCACAAAGTGGACGCCGTGCGTGACGTGTGTCAGGTAAAGTAGAGTTTGGTGGGATGAAGGAAGGGGGGGACAGAGCTGCCTGCTGTTCTGGCGTTGTCTGAAGTGCAGCTTTTGGTTTACATGAACCGTTGGGTTTGGTTGAGACAGTTGAAAAGTGCAGTGTTTTCCTCTAGATTGCGTAAACTCAGCAAGCCCACCGGGCTTGGAAAATACTATACTGTAGATGTCTTTGATTCCTTACAGGATCTGAAAGAGAGGGAGACCTGCTGCTTTTCTTGTGTCTCCACACTCTGTGGGTAACTCGATTGCCTGTCGAGATAAGAGCCTGCTGCAAGAGTGGGTATGTGTTATATGTATTGTAACGTTGTCTACGGCAGCGGGAGCATCCCCAGCGCCACAGCGGCCAGAGGTGCTCCCTCCAGAGCAGTGCCTGAGAGGCAGGGAACC
>VXBB01012516.1:105209-137468 GCA_013399915.1 Illadopsis cleaveri
CCCACAAGAACATCCGTGAGCAGGGGCGATTCCTGCAGGACATCTTCACCACCCTGGTGGACCTGAAGTGGCGTCACACGCTGGTCATCTTTACCATGTCCTTCCTGTGCAGCTGGCTGCTCTTTGCCATGATGTGGTGGCTGGTGGCCTTTGCCCACGGCGACATGGACCCGAGCACAGAAAACCCTTTGAATAGCACAAAGTGGACGCCGTGCGTGACGTGTGTCAGGTAAAGTAGAGTTTGGTGGGATGAAGGAAGGGGGGGACAGAGCTGCCTGCTGTTCTGGCGTTGTCTGAAGTGCAGCTTTTGGTTTACATGAACCGTTGGGTTTGGTTGAGACAGTTGAAAAGTGCAGTGTTTTCCTCTAGATTGCGTAAACTCAGCAAGCCCACCGGGCTTGGAAAATACTATACTGTAGATGTCTTTGATTCCTTACAGGATCTGAAAGAGAGGGAGACCTGCTGCTTTTCTTGTGTCTCCACACTCTGTGGGTAACTCGATTGCCTGTCGAGATAAGAGCCTGCTGCAAGAGTGGGTATGTGTTATATGTATTGTAACGTTGTCTACGGCAGCGGGAGCATCCCCAGCGCCACAGCGGCCAGAGGTGCTCCCTCCAGAGCAGTGCCTGAGAGGCAGGGAACCAGCCCTGGGTGTCAGGCAGGGCACCAGTCAGAGGTGCCAGGAAATGTGTCACTTAGGACAAAACTGTGTTTCAAGATGACTCTCTTGAGTATGTTAAATATGTGGGCTTCAAAATACCTTGGTGAAGCCATAAGCCAGCAGTTGGACAAAGGAATACTTTCCACTCTGTGCATTTGTGTCAGAGAGTGAAAGCTTAAGGGATCACTGGATTACATGTCACCCGTTGAAGTATGTTACTCTCTGTCCTCAAAGCCACAACAATTGTCAGGGCGCTGATAAGCTGACACAAACATACATGGAAGAGAAAACTGTGAATTGCAGGTGGGGTAAGCCATAAGATCATTTCAGGATCTCATCAATTAAATCTGCTTTTTTAGCACTAGGTTTTTAGGTAGAAAAGTCCTGGTTCTGTACCACCAGGCTGCCCCAGATCCTCTGCCTTTACACATTGCAGTGCTGTGAGGGTCTGGGGGCTGCAGGGTGCTCTGAGACATCAGCAAATCCACTTCCTTTTCTCCTTTCTCCCACAAAGTTTTGAGGTACCTCACTAAGTCTGAAGGGACTTGGTATCTGGTTCATGAGGTAGCAGAGATTTAACTCTCCATTTGTTTTGACACTTTATTTGCTAAAGGGGGATTTTGCAAGGTAAAAGAAGAGGGGATTTTTCCAAGCTACCCTTCACTAGCTTGGGGAAATTGTAGCAGGGGTTTCTGTCTTTTTTCTTTTCTGATGTCTGGCCACAAGCAGTTTCCTCTGAAATGAGATGTCATGACCCAGCTTGCACCCACAGGAGCATTACCCCCGGCATTTCTGGGATTTGTGGGATCTGTCCAACTGGAATTAGTGAACAGCTACAACCCTGCAGCTCTCCAGGGTCAGCTGAAGGGACATCCCTGCATGTGGCTGGTGGCTCCCTCAGCATGGCTGCACCACAGATCCTGACCTGGGGGCCAAGGGCTTTGTGCCACTGGGGCCAGGCACATGCACAGCCAGTACTCTGCCCCAGTTCCCTCCCCATGGTTGCCAGTGGCTCTTCCAGGACGTCTGCTAGGAAGCACAATGATTGAATCAATATAATTTCAGGTTTAGCCCATGCCAAAGAGCACACACTCCTCCCTCGTGGGGTGTCCAGGCAACAGCTGCTCCAGTGCCCATGTCCAAGCCATGTGAAATCTTTTCCTTTCCTAGGGAAATCTGGCTACCACTTTGGCCAAAGTCATGAAGTAGCGATGTGATTGCTGACATCTTTAAGAATGGCGAGGTTTTGGGTGTAAAACACCTTTAGTATTACAATGCCAAAATCATGACAAATAATTTTTAACCTACTCTCCTGAGGTTTAGGCCCACAGATATTTCAGGAGAGCTTTCTTGGTTAGGTGTCATTACATATTTACAGGAAAACCTGGCTTTGGAAATTTTAACCAGTGCTGAGAGCTTGCACAGCCCTTTCATTTTACAAAGTACTGCAGAAATTTCTAAGCCTCACATCTCTTTGCCACAGAAAGCAAACATTATCCAAAAAGGAAAGCTGCTACACAGCTGTGAGGGGAAGGACCTGGGAACAGTGTGATTTGCGCTTTCTCTCTCCCATTTCACATGGTTAAAATGCTTCCCAAACTTGCTCTTTCACTTACTTTCACTGTTAAAAAGGTGGATTCCTTTTTTTTTTCTTTAAAGAAAGGGTATTTCTAAGGGAAGTCAGACTACTTACTGAACAGAATTTTAAGCTGAATTAAGCTGACTGAAATTGAATCCAGATGCTTCATTCTGCATGTAACTGAATATTCATGATTATAAGAATCCATTCCATGGATTCTATTAATTAATTTCTTTGTCCCTGATTTCTTCAGAGTGAAATACCAAGTAAACCCCCTCAATACAAAGGAATTTGTTAATGATTAAGAAAAATAGAAAAGGCAAAAAAAGAAAGTTATTTCAAAGATATCTGCACAGAGACTGGCTGGTTTTCTGAAAGATGGACTTTCTCATTGCACAGAAAATTATCCTTGGTATTGCCTATGCTATTTAAATGTGTCCTCGATACCCCAGTGAAAATATGGCTAGAAAAGAAAAATATATTTAAAAGCAGATTAATTGAAAAGCAAACCAAATCCAACAAATGATTTAGACCCATCTTCATGGGCAGGATATAGTTTCCACTGGTATAGCCCTGTTAAGCATTGGGATGCTTCAGATTTATTGAATTGCACTTGAAGGATATATCTGGAAGGAATAAAGCAATAAATAAATATAAAAATAAGTTAAGAACCCTGATATTTACTGGGGATATGACTTTGTGGCTACTATGAATAATGTATTTTGGGTAGTTTGTGGACGACATTTTCTGATGTCCAGCACCATGGCATTTTAGGGTATTAACTTTACCCACACTTCTACATCCCACTTCTGTGTTGAACTTTTCCAGCTGGTCTTGCCCTGGCAGTGAGCTGAACCCAAGCCCTGGGTCACAGCACTGTCCTGCTGCCAGGGTGTGAAGAGGGTACCATGGGGGCCACTGCCTCTCTCTGCAGCCTCATCCTGCTCAGTCACAAGGCGAGCAAGGGTTTGGGAAGCATCACAAATCTGGGAAAGCCCCTTTTCCCCATCAGGAAATTCTGGGTCATGATTCAGGTAGCATGAGTGAAGTGCTGCAGTTTTCCCTATTTCCTTTCCCTGCACAGGCTGGTGGAAGGATCTCAGTGTGCCAGGTGATTGCCCATGCTTGCCAAAACCTCTCTCCACCAAGGGCTTCATGGGATAGAGAAGGTGGAAAGCGCAGCTTTTCCAGAGCTGTTCACTAAGCCAGTGGGCAGCCTGTGCTCTTGGACAGAGATTCCCTGAGCTGCTCAGAGTCACCTAGATGGTCTTTGAGGAGCTCAGGCTCTGAGGTCGTCCCTGCCACCATTAGACACTACACCAACCACACAAATCTGAACCACCAAGCATGACTGGTGTTAACAGAAGGCTTATGTGTACTAGAGCCATACAAACAGGTCCTTAAGTTTGTTTCTGGAAGTACAAGTTAACAGCTTCTCAGTCTGTGCTCCATGTCCTGGTAGTTAACTGGGTGCAATCTTCCCCTACAGGTCTTTCACCTCCGCTTTCCTCTTCTCCATCGAAGTCCAGGTGACCATTGGCTTTGGGGGCAGGATGATGACCGAGGAGTGTCCCCTGGCCATCACAGTCCTGATCCTGCAGAACATTGTGGGTCTGATCATCAATGCTGTCATGCTGGGCTGCATCTTCATGAAGACGGCGCAGGCCCACCGGCGGGCCGAGACGCTGATCTTCAGCCGGCAGGCGGTCATCGCTGTTCGCAACGGCAAGCTCTGCTTCATGTTCCGGGTGGGCGACCTCAGGAAGAGCATGATCATCAGCGCCTCAGTGAGAATCCAGGTCGTGAGGAAGACCACGACTCCTGAAGGAGAAGTCATACCCATTCACCAAGTGGATATCCCTGTGGATAACCCCATTGAAAGCAACAACATTTTCCTGGTGGCTCCCTTGATCATTTGTCATGTCATAGACAAGCGGAGTCCGCTTTATGATATCTCTGCTTCTGACCTGGCACTCCAGGACCTGGAGCTCATCGTGATACTGGAAGGGGTTGTAGAAACCACCGGCATCACCACACAGGCGAGAACCTCCTATGTGGCAGAGGAGATCCTGTGGGGTCACCGCTTCGTGCCCATCGTCACCGAGGAGGAAGGCGTGTACTCTGTCGACTACTCCAAGTTCGGCAACACTGTCAAAGTGGCTGCGCCGCGCTGCAGCGCCCGGGAGCTCGATGAGAAGCCCTCCATCCTCATCCAGACCCTGCAGAAGAGCGAGCTGTCCCACCAAAACTCCCTGAGGAAACGCAATTCCATGAGGAGAAACAACTCTATTCGGAGGAGTAACTCCATGCGGAGAACCAACTCCTCACTCATCGTGCCCAAAGTGCAGTTTATCACGCCCGAGGGGAGCCAGAGTGCCTCAGAAACGTGATGCACAGCTTTGTGCCAGGCCACTGGGCTTTGGAAGGAGGAGGCACCTGTGGTGTTTTGCTTCAATTTCCTTTTACTTAAGAAAACAAGAACACAATGCAGAAGAGAACCGCGCAAGAACTATTTATTCTATTACTTACTGAAAGCACCACCTAATGGCATTAGAAACCACCTTAGCACTTAGTGTATGAATTAATAAAAAATAGCACGTACACTAAAGAAAACACACTTCACTCATGTAATATAATGTGTATTTATACTTGTTTTAATGGCATGCTGATTTTTTAATCGTGTTTTTCCTATCAAGGGTCTTTTTCTTATCTTCTGCTGTCTGTCACAAAATGTGGGGCTTTCCTATGCAAATGAGTGCTTCACAAAACTTCTGTATTCAACAGCTCCCATGGATTTTGTGCATGACATTTGGATATTGATCTTTTTGTGTGAATTCCTTGTTCTCTTAAAGGGAGTAACTAAATTCTTCAAGGATTTCACTGGAGAAGAGCCACCATTTCACCTTTGGTTTCCCAGGCTTTTTCTTTTTTGTTGGTTTGTGGCAAGGGCATTTTGAGAGCAAATTCAGGTCAAGTAGAGTGACCTGTGCATCCCACAGGAGAGCTGGTGTCACTCCAGGCATAAAGACCAGCGAAACGACGGAGTGCTGCCCTTCTTCTCCGAGTGAGATACTTGGCTGCAGGACAACACACATCTTAGATTAGCTGTAGCCCCAGCTGAGAAATCCCAGTCCTCCTGGCTGCCACCTGGGCATCTGTTTCACTGAAATTATTCAAGCTGGAAAAAGCAGATGTCTCTTTAACATTTGCTTCATGATGGAAGACCAAATCTTGTTTTGCTTTCTCTGATAGATTGATACATGGAAGGAAACATGTGTACTTGCTTCACTTACTTTTCATAGGATTAAGTCTGCTTCCTCCAAAAGAAGGTTATTTTTTGCCAGTGGGAACTCATGAATGGGGATGAGAGGGAAGCCTGCCAATAATAGTAGAGATTGTATTTTCAAAACTATCTGAATGCGTTTCGGGGGACTTGGGTGCTGCTGCTGAATTCCTGTTTTTTAGCAGTGCCTCACCTGTATTGTTATATAATCTGGCATTGGGAATTGGTGGCAAGAAGCTTTCCTCTTCAAATTAAGTGGGCATTTGTTACCTGGAGCCTTTCCAAAAATGTCATCACAAGTTTTCCTACAGGAATGCATAAAAGTAAGCCGACTAATTCTGTCACATTTGGTAGCCTAAATTGATACATGCTTTTTTTCCTGTGCGAATAAGCATAACTATGGACAAGTTTCTGTTCAAATCTCTTGCAGAAGTTCTTATGTCTGTGGCTTGAGAGAAGTACTGTGCTTGTTTTGACCCTCCAAGCCACAAACATTTAAATGTTTGCTTTTTCCTGTAAGGTGAAACAGTCAAAAGCAATGATGGATTCTCATTCTCTTTGGAAGTAGCTCATCAGCAGTTGTTGGATGGGTGGTTTCAGGCTTCACAAGGTGTTGGATGATGGTACAGAGGGGCATTTCTCTGAGGTGTGGACTCCCTGCATTTGGAACAGGTCCTCTCCAGAACAAAAACGCTGACAAAATACTTCATCTGAAGCAGCAGAGGAGACTGAATTTTCTGCTGAAAGCATTCATTCCCTGGCCTGCCCATTAATGTTATGGAAGGTGGGTGATGAACATCTGGAGAAATTAATCTGTCTGTTGTGTGTCCAAACAATGATCAGCTGCAGCTTCCAAGAAGAGTCAGAGTGAAGCACATATGATTTGTCTCTGTCCTCCATTTACAGGACTGTGAATTTCTCTGAGGCTCTCTGTTGGATATATGTTTAAGTCAGATGCTGTGCAAAAGCAGGTTTTATACAAAATAATAATAAAAAAAGTTACAATAATGTCTTGGTTTGTAAAACAGGTGTCTGCCAAGGAAGGTGGGAACCTCACTTGGAATGGAAAAAGTATGACCTCCTTCCCTCCAAATTATTACAACTTTGAAATTAAGGGGCTTTCAGGCAAAGATATGGGAAAAAGAATAACAGTTCATCACTAGTATGTATAACAAGACAAACAAACAGCAACAATGGCAGCAATGACAAACAGAACCACAAATCCAGTGACAGCCTCTCTCTGTCACAGGCACTTTCCCCTGAGGTGCAGTTCCAGGCACAGCCACCAGGGGCGCTGCTGACTCCTGGCCAGGCAGGGCAGGTGCCTTGATTCCCCCGTGCCTGCAGGGGGCGCTGTGGCACGAGCGCAGCCACGTCTCCCTCACGCGTAATGGCGGATGGGCTGGGTGGCGAAAATGGGCCTTAGGAACCGCGGAGCAGCGGCTGGGACAGCAGGGATGAACAGACCCCAGAGTAGCAACGGAAATGTATCAGCAACTGCAGCTGTATCAGGAGCCGTGGGGTGTCCCGGCAGACAGGGAGTGTGGGTTAGAGTGTAGTGAAAAAAGCCACAGGCAGCGGAGAAAGCAGCAGGGCTGGGCAGTGGCAGCTGAGCTCCTCGGTGGCAGGAGGGACCGAGGAGACATCTCCTTGGGGAAGGGGGAGGAGGTCAGGTCTTGGGTTTTCCCCTGAGGCACCCAAATAGATGGTAAGGGTCCCTTCCAGTCACAATGGGTGTTGATAAGGTCCCAATCCAACAGCTGCTCTTATGAGCAAAGGCACACCCACAATAGGAGATGCAATGGAAGGACAAAAGCTCCATTGTGGCAGCAAACGCTTTGGGCAGTGACTGCAGACCAGCTGTGCCTCCTCCAATGCTGAGAGCAAGAGGAGCGCAGCCCAGCCCCTCACCACCTGGCCAAAATCTCGTGGTATCTTTGCCCTTCCAAAGAGAAATCCTCCCAGGTAAGAGAGTAGCCAGCTGCACGCTTCCCCCACCATTTTTGCCTCTCTTAGGTACTGGGCATTATTGTCTCTTAGCCATAGATGGGACAAAATTCCATGACAGAAAGAAACAAAAGGAAAAATCCTAACCCCCAACAAATAATGATTTCTTCCGTCTCTGATTTTTCCCTATTCCTTTTCCTTTTGTCTCTTTGTATTCTTCATTCACTTTTCTGTGCTCTTGGTTCTTCCTGTATCCCAGCCTTTTCCATGGTCCTTTAGAATAATAATTTTACATTACCTATATTACTTCATTATTCTCTCAGTATTTCAAATGAGCTTTTTTTTGGCTCAGATCGATTTTCTCATTTTCTACTTGCAAATTTTATTTCATCTCCACGACTCTCTCTGCTTCACACCTAATACACTGTTTCTTGGAACACTGCTGCAGGGATATTGGTGTTTTGAGGTCACACTAAGACACCTCAGTCGTATGCCAGGATGCTGAACAGATAAACAAGGCAGAGCTTTGCACCATGAATGTCGTGTTCATGTGTGCTGTGCTTCTGCTCCATGCAAAAAATCCTTCAGTGCAAAGCCCCTTTCTTGAGCAAGTTTTGCAGTCCTGGAAGAGGTCAGGGACAGAGGCAGCCAGTGGTGGAGAGCAGGGGAGAGGTCTTGGGCCTGGGAGCTGCTTTCCTCACTGAAAGGACAGAATTCAGACCCAGCTTTATGATATCATTGCATGTCCTTTCAGACCCAGCTTTGCCTGCTGAGAGGGGATCAGCTGGCAGCATCACAGCTCAATACATTTAATTATTTATTCTCCCTGGCAACTTTATCAGAAAGGGGTTTTATGTTAAATTTGAAGCCTTCTTTTTGTAACACAGACTGACAAGTTAAGAATGACAGTGAGATTTCTACAAAATGGTGCTGACAGTTCATGTTAGCAGTTAACTGTTCTTCTCATTGATAATAATTGAGTAAATTAGATTCAATAAGATATCAACATCATTGCTTCACACTTACTTGTGTCCCTACCATTCCCATCCCTCTGCAACATGGTGTAACCAGAACTGCATTACTTGACATCACTTATTCTGTGTATCTAATATGCTTTAGCTCTTTGTGCAGCCTACCAGAAGAGCAAAACTGTTTTCTAAGCTTAGAAAAGTAATTATAAAGTCCTTCCAGGACAGGCATAGTGTCTGGGATTGCACTTCATTTTTTCTTTCTAGCTTTCACCTAAGGAGCTTCTCTGTTTTAAACAGAAAAATGGCAATGAGAGCTTTTGTCCTGGTTTGGGACACTCAGAAGATTCAGAGTTACTGTGGTGGGGACACAGAGCAAACAAACACAGACAGTGCTTACAGGGAATATAAAGATTAATGCTCCAGGGTAGAAGCTGACATCTGAGTAATAGGATTTGGAGGAAACTTTCCCTGTTGGCAGCTGATTCTGTGGCTGTCACCTTCAGGACTTCTTGTGCTCTCTTTTGCAACATCTGGTGCGAGCCAGGGCCTGGAGCTCAGCCCTGGAAAGGTCCTGCTGCAAGCCACACTTTGAATCTCTGCTCCCCCTGGCATCACTGTGGCCTTGTAAAACAATTCTGGCCTTGGAAAACAGTTCTGCCCCTTGAGCATTTCTTCATGAGCACATTGTCCCACAGCTACCTGCCCTGGCCTATACAACGGCCTGGCTCTTTCCACAGAAGGCTTACCCTTCTTTCTGGGCTTTCTGGGGCACTCAGGACATTGTAAAGTGGGAGCCAGAGGAATATTCAGATATAGTTAACTCCTCATGTGTGCCATAGACCTTTGCCAGAAAGCCATGTGTCACTCCAGGCCAAAGGGTCATTTCAGAGGCCTTGCCTCACAGCCCTCATGAATGAATTTCATAAAAGCCTTTATCTACACCTTATAAAGTTCAGGCCAGGAATCATGCTTTTACTTTGCAATCTGGAAAGCAGCATGGACACACTATTTTTTCTGATTGAAAATTTAAAAAAAGATGGTTCATTCTCCACATCTTTTTTTCTTCACAAACTAGAGACTGAGGACATTTTGTGAAAGCAGTTTCCAAGCACTCCCGTGGTTATTATTAGCAAATGTTTTTTGCTGCAAGCTGCAAAAGTAGTTAGTCCAAGACCAGAAAGGAGCTTTGACAGGAGAAAAAACCATTCTATATTATATGATGAAAGGAACAAATCTTTCATCATTTTCACAAAATATAATCTCTGCTGGGCCTGGTGTTTTCAAAACACTGGTGGGGGTTGCTTGAATAGCCAGGTGAGAGTTAACTTTTTCTCCCCCACATGCTTATATTAAAATTTTTTTTCCCTATATTTGTGTTTACATGACATCCAGACTAATCTAAGGTGATAGGCAGGAATTTCTAATACCCTTAGCATATTAATAATGGTTCTCAGCCCTATCTCCTTGAATTGTGCTTTCTATTTTCCCTTAAGAATTCTTTGAACTTAAAAAAGAAAAAAAGAAAAGAAAAACGATTTCTCATGTGATAACTGGACAGTAAAGATAAAATATGTTCCCATATTCCCCTCTTGGATGCTGAAGAGAGATTTAGCCTGCAGAGACAAGATCAGTGCTGTCCAAGAGAAACAGCCACTGGGCTTGAGACACCCACAGTCAGGACACATCACCAAAGGCTTGGATTAAAAGAAATATTTTAAAATAATAAGTATTCAGGGGGTTTCTGGCAGAGGACTCTCAGAACACTGATTAGTTATTAGCTAGCAGTGAAAGGAATATTCTAGGATCATCAAGACACACTTTAATGTAAGGAAAACAAAAAACATGTATTCAAGGAAAATATATTCCATACTTTAGTTATTGCTACCAATTCTTTTAACACTTAGGTTATTAAAAATTCAGAGACAAACAAAAATGTGGTGGATTCTCTCTTCACCTTTAACACAGGTTTAACACCTTTTTTGTACCCTAAGGAAGAGTTGATCCATCTGAAGCCATCACTCCAACCACAAACATTCTGTAATTATCTGGAGGATACTTGTTAATCTCTACACACTTTTCTGGGCCCAGTGCAGGAGTAGCTGTGCATGATGTCATGGCCTGTATTGCTCAATATGTCATATGAGATGATCTAATAGTCCCTGCTGCACTCCAAATTTATGGATAGGGAGAGTTCAATGAATTTTGGTCAAGAGAAAGCTTTCCTCTGAGCCTTAAATTAATCTCCCACAGAGGAAACAAATAAACATGGGGGAACAGAAACCCCAGCAGAGTTAGGCATCCCCAAATGGTTGATTTATTTTGACAAATGCATTTCAGTGCTAATTATGGGTTCTTCAAACAGCGCTGACAAATGTCCCTGGGGAAAATTTGTAAAAATCAGGGTATCTCATTGTTACAGGAGTTTACTTTGATTCCTGCTGTTGTTAAATTTTGGCTTAGTAACAAGGATGAGAAAGCCAGCTTCTGTGTGGGCCAAAGTGAAATGATATTCCTTGGTTTTATGGTCTGAGGTCTACTGCAAAGACCATAAAATTGAGGAACAGCACTGGAGTGACTGCAAAGGGCTATTGTGGTTTGGGGCTCAGCATCTTCTTCATCCAGGGAACATCACTGCTTTCCTCAAGTGCTTTTTTTTTCTTTTGTAACCACAATAGCCATGAAAATTGATTGAATCCTCCCATGGCCCAGCCTCTTTATCCTTCATGGTGTATTTTTTGATGTCAGGTCTTTGATTCTGAGTGATCTGGGTTGGTCTGTCAAAAAGGGCTGCTTCTGCTGACTGTCACAGTATTCAAATTCAGTCAAGGGTAGGACATGAAGCAAAACTGAAGGGTTGTGATACACACTGAAAGAAATTCTGCTGAGTTTGAGTGAGAGCAAGTGACAATTGTTTGCCCCTTGGGTGGTCAGCTTTTCATCTCACAGCTTTTCAAAAATATATCAAGTACTAATAAATGTTGTCTGCTCAGTCTTAGCTGGTGTTTTAAATCATACTATAAACAGATGCTATTCTTGGCTGATCAGATTAAATTGTTTGGGATGTGCTATTTTTTCCATATACAAAATCTCACTGCATTCTTTAAATATTTTGTGTTAAATTAAGAGAATAATAAAATTTCTGGACCGACGCTCTCCTTATAGTCAGCTCCTTTATACTGTCAACATCCACAGGAAAAATGGAATACAAGACTGAAGGTGCTCCATGAAATATTAAATTTAACTTTATTTTAAAGATATGAATATCTTTCAGTTTATATAAGCATTAAGTCATGGGTGTTTTCATTAAGGGACAATAATCTGCTCAAATATCAATTCAATACTCTGGTTAAAGATAAAAAGCAGCAGGCAATGAGTCTTAATTCAGTCATATCAATTACTAGAGGAAAGGCACAAAACCAGAGAAATAAGAAGTTCAGAAGACTGAAATAAAGATTTCTTGACCATGTACTGAATGGTAGGTGGAACAGTCTTCAAAACAGTGGTGGCAGAGACTTTACAGGTGGAGATGTTTAATCTGGAATCATGTACAAGTACAATAACTTAGCATGGAAACGTGCAATCAATCATATCTTTGTCACTTCAGATGTCAACATCTGAGCACTCGCTCCCTGAGAGGCTCTTAGTGGTGTCCACAAAACAGAAATATTATTTTAAGTAGGTAGCCACACCTTGCACAGTGTTTGCAATCCACGGCAGATCACTCAGCCAGCAAGTGGTGATAACTCCTTATCTTTCCAAACCCATGCATCTGTGTATATCAACACATTCTTTCCAATTCCACTTCAAGCAAAGAACTATTAATTCATCAGTAAAATCCTTCAACTTAAGTTCTCCTTGGGCACATTATCAAATCAAAGGAGAAAAGCTTGTTTAACTTGATATCTCTCTCTCTATGTACACACACATTTATATATATAAAGAAGTGTTTGCACTGCCAGATTTGACAGTGGGGATTCTCCAAGTTATTTTTACTTTGGTTTTCCAGCCAAAAGATTCCATCCTATATATATACTGAATCCTTATTCTCAGAGACTCCATCATGCTTTAGAGAGAAAAAGACCCTTATTAAGATGGACTTCTCTCCCACCATGGGCCTCAGCTAACTACACCAACATCTGAGCAAAGCTTCCAGCTCCATCTCTTCTGGCAGACATTAAGGAAGGTCCGACACAGCAGAAGATGCATTTTTTTTATTTGGGAGAGCAGGCTCTGAAGTGGGAATTTTCATCCTTATTAGGTCAACCTAGCAGTGATTAATGTGACATGATGTCACAGGAGAAGTGCTGGTTTTGAGACCAGTTTTTGTTTGTAACTCGTTGCAATGTGTTGGCTTAGATTTCTCTCAAATATCTCAGTGAGTTTCTCATGGTCACTTTCCTCTTGGAAATTTTCAACTTGACTTACATTTGCATGCAGTGGTGGAGAAAGGCTGGGAGCTCTCACCCCCATTAGGATTTCCAGGCATTTCATATGGGTATTTTGGGAATGTCATTTGGGATATGACAGTGGGGAAATAAACTGCAGAGGGAAAACATGTGCATGTACAAATGTATGTGTGCAAATGCACATCCCAAGTTTGCTGATGTTTTTTTCCTGTTGTGAAAAGGGAAGGGATTTTCTTAGTAGCAACAGATTGTAGATCTCCCTTTGAAAAACCTGCCCACACTAACTTGGTGCCTGAAATCATCAAGAGGCTGTGGAATTTCAACTTGGTAAAACTGCCACAAATACAGACCCATCAGCACCACGCACACAGAAGAAGGTAAAAATACCTTTCAAGGGGTGAAATGTTCATTATCAAAGACACAGAGAGCTTACCAAATGGTTTCACTCAGAGATGTGAGCTTTTAAAGGGCAGCACTTACTCACAGTGCCCATCTGTGCCCCTGGGGAGCTCCCCAGCCACGGATGGTGCTGCGTGGGAGCTGCACATGCCGTGCAGGACATGGAATTTGGTCATGGAAATGGGCAGCGAGCACAGAATTACGTGCAGCCCCTTCAGGCAGGCAGGGACTCGCTCCCAGCTGGGTCACACGCCGTGGCCATGCGAACTCCCAGCAGCAGCAGCAGCGAGGATCAGCCCTGGATCCTCCTGCTCTCCAAAGCACATGTGCCTGATGTGCCCCCAGGGAAGGCTCACTAGGAGCTGCCAGAGCACAGTTCAAGGGGCTGTCAGAGGCAAACCAGATTCCTGCTTCCATTCCTTGGCTTTTGCTTTTCCTTCTGCTAAGCAACTGAGTAAGGCATGTGAGGGTCTTGCACACACTCTGAGCATTAACATGGATTCTCTGTGGTAAACTGAGGAGAGTGAAAGCTGAAACAGTTTGGCTGAGCCACTCCCGTGAACCAGTTTAACAAAGGGCTGCTGGGCAAAAGGAAGAATAAAACCCAGGAATGGTAGGACAAGACATCTCCAGCACACAAGGAGTATTGTAATGAGATAATGACCAGGCAAGGTGGAAAACAGGGGTATCAGAGACAGCAGACTTGAAGGAATTTGCCATCCAAGGGAGGAGAAGACAGCTCCTCTAGGTTAATGTGGGAATGCTCTGAAGAAGTCAAGGGATGGACAGTTTTTAAGGGAAGCAGAAGTGAATGTCAGCTGGTCAGGGGTTTAAAAACATTTCTTAGTAGATCTACTATTCTTTCTGGTGAAGTAAATGTGGTTTTGGTTTATTTTGGATGAAAGGCATCTGAAGGGGAGATCTGCAAGTGCTGGATTCCACTTGTTTTGGGAATGACTTGCTAAGACATAGGTACCTAATAAATTGTGAATTGTAGAGTACTGTCTGCTAATACAGTAAATAAATAAATATAACAAAATTAAAACACTGGGGATGTGTTACCCACTGAGATAAAAAGTGTTCAAGGCCATGCTGGATGGGAATTTCAGCAACTTGTCCTAGTGGAAGGTGCCCCTGCCCATGGCAAGGGGATGGAACTGGATGAGCTTTGAGGTCCCTTCTAACCCAAAGCATTCTGTGCTTCTGTAAAACACCTGAGCACCTCTGAAATCCTAAACAGTTCAGCAATCCCTGTACACTTGTGTGAAGCCCCCTCTAAATTAGGAGAATTCTTAAGGATCCTACAGATCCTTAAATATCTACATAAAGGGTCCAGGCAGGAAGCGCATTCAAAGGGAAAAGTGGCAGGATCTCCAGAGCATAAATCTGTCTAGCAGGGGAGTTTTCCTAATCCTGAAGCAGCCCTTCCCAGGCAGTGTGGGGGTGTGCCTTCCAGCCCCAGGGAGCTCTTTAACCCTAAACTTCCATACAACCACAAATATCTTTGTTTAGACATTTCAGTGCAACCTCTGATGGAAATGGAAACAGCAGTAAGGTTCTAGCTGCCCTTTCCATATGCCAGAAGGCTACTTTTTTTCCATAAGTTTTCTGGTAAAAAAAAAGAGAGGAAGTTTATGTAGCAACAGAACCTAATTTAATAATGAAAAAAAGATACATCAATAATCCAGTAAGAAAACAAGATTTGGTGTTCCCTAATATAATATCTCACGGTTCAGTACTGGTTTTGAAAGAATTGTCTCATTTTGGAGACAGACCTCCAAACACTGCAGGGTAGACTGGTGCTGTTTGAGACGTCAGATGCAAACCTTGTACAATGAAATTTAGGTAGACTGTTTGGGTCACTTGTGTGCATTTATTAGATCTGTCCTGCCTGTGAGCCTGCGGAGTGCCTTCCAATTGCTGTGAATGTGAGCAGCTCCTGTCTGAAAACACTATCAGGTGCAAAGAAGAGGTTCAGGTTAGCTAAAATTTGTGATTTGTTCTGACATAATCTGAGTCTGTGTTTTGTGGAGGATTTCAAGTTTTCCAGATGCAACCTCATCATATTTTACAACCTTTATTCACACTAACTCTGCTGTATTTCCAGAAGATAGAATAAATATCTGTTTTAATTTTATAAACAGGGTTTGTTTCTGGCTCAAAAATGTAAGAAGTACACCCTGGTTTGCATTCAAGTATGTTGGTCCCCAAATTTGCTGTGGGAAAATGTATGAGAGCAGGGATGGGCAATGGCCCAGCACTGAACAGGGATTTCCTGAGCTTGCTGTGCTACCTGCCACCAAAACATGGCCAGTAACACAGCCCAGCTCAGCCTGGCTCAGAAAAGCTCTGAGAGGACAACCCTTGTATGTCCACTGTCATAAACTAGTTTAGCCTCAAGCCTTACAATTACACAATTACATGTACTACTTGTAGCAAGGGAAAGAAAAATGACCTATCTCATCTGAACAAAGGTCCAGTAGTCACTTGAGAAACAAAATGTCAAGTAGGAAGAATCTCCAGGGTACTGAGCATTCCCAGAGGAAGCGAGGGACACGTTTCTTCTCAGGAGATTTTCCCACCGTTGGAAAGCCAGGCCGTCACACAGTTTACATAACAACAACAAAAAAAGAACAGATCCCAGCAGTAACAGATCAATTGTGCTGGTTTGGCGTGCGATTGTTTTGGTTTGGGTTTTTTCCTAGTTCATAAACCTGAAATTAAATATCCACAAACAGTATTTTATATCTTTTTCCTGGTGGTATGGCTTTGCCTTTGCCATTTGAAACAGAAGAGCCAGGACTGCAATCCAAAATCTCACTGGTATCAAAACCAGACCGCAGTGCACACATCCCCTTCTGACATATATTGGTGTGCTGTATGAGAGGAGTTAGAAAACAAGATAAGGATGTCATAACTTAATTTACAGGAATTGGTTTTCTGCTGAATTCTCCCATGGAACATGTCCCAGAGTTCAGGAAAGGGAGGCTCTGACTAGTCCCTCATGCATGAGTCAAAACTGGATTTCTCACAAAAATGGAGAAACACCTAAATACCCAAAATACATGTCCTACTTTGAGATAACCTCTCTTTACAAAGTGCTAAACCCCAGCAGGCTAAGGGAGAAGGATAATAGTTTGATTATTTTTCTGCATAATAAAATGAAGTTCTTGAAAATTACCTTTCTTTCCTCATTACCTTTCTGATAGACTACAGGGTAGGATGAAATTACAGCCATAGGAATGTATTCACATTATTGATCAAGCCTGGAGGCTGTTTATCAGACTGGCTTTACCAGAAACCAAAGCCTAGAAATCCCCAGGCATTCACTCCCTTCCACACAGCAGAACGTTTTGGAAGAGTGGAAAATCAGAATAAATATTCTTTACCCTGTGTGTATATTTCCATATAAACATGTGTGTGTGTATATAACTCAAGGATCAACTTCAGAAGCAAAGATTAACAGATATCCTACATAAGTCTTGAGTGTTGTTCTTCTGAAGTCTCCAATGGATTTCTTCTGAAAGCCTTTAAAAGATGGATCCTGATCTCTTCTGCTGCCTGGTTGGATGAGAATGCAGAGCAGATCAAGGCTTGTTCTCTCTGGTGGAACAGTGTTAAGAAATAAGCCCTGGGCACAGTGACATCCTTCAGTGATAAGCAGCTATTGGATCACACTTCGTGCAGAGGAGAAGCCATATGGCAGTACATTTCTTGGTGCACTCATCAGTAAAAAAGGGCCAACCATTCATCATATATTTTGGCAATCCATGCTCTGCATTTCCCAGCAAACATATCTTTCCATAATTTAACCATGTCCTATGTCAGTGGTCATTTCTCTTAGTGACAGATATGTGACAGAACTCCAGTGGAACTTGCTTGCTTCCCTCATGCTTTTGTCCCTATTTTGGCTGCGGCAGACAGAGCTGATCAGGGACAAATAGAGAGATTCAATAAATACAACCATACTTTTGTTTGATTACGAGAAAAATGAAGGGTGGGTGGATGAACAGAGTTCCCTGACTATTAAAGGGTAGTTGGGAGTATTGCATTCTTCAGTATCACTGGTCTGTCACGTTGGGGAGTTCATTTCCACATAAATCAAATGTTAACCAGACAGGGGAAAACTGTTCTCACTGTTACAAAGGAGGCAGCTGGCCAGCTCAAAAGGACAAAATCTCTATTCCCCTGGGACATATGGAAATGGTCATTACAAGACAATATTTATTTATAAACACACTTGGCTCCATCAATTGGGCTTGAATATATAGAGGAATGGAGCTTATTAGTAAGATAAAGCTTTCCCATGACCTATAGAGGACACTGCATAGGGACCACAGATGTTCTGTATTAAAAAAGCTGGAAAATTTATGTCAATGGCCATGAAAAGCTCAGTTGGAAAATAAGTAAATAAATAAATAAGCAGGTCACCAGCAAAGACAAGGTTAAGGACACTGGAAAATGGATCTTCCAGGATACTTAACCTTTATTTATTTAATTAAGCAGAACAGATCCTGACCTCAGCTGCATGTCTCTCCTGAGCGGCTCTGCTGAAGTTACCCAAATTATTCTGGATTTGCACCACTAGAGCTGAGCAGATGGCTGGTCTGTCACAGAGGCAAACAACCCCCTGGCAATGGGATTCACACAATTAGTACCAGCAACGACTCAGGGAAGGACTATACTTGGGAAGTACGTGCCACTTTCTGATGCAGGTATGGAAAAATCTCTGTCCCTGTCAGATGAACTTCTAAGGACCCAGCTTCAGCTGTATAATCTAAATCATGGAGCTTCATAGCACAGAATTTGTAGCCTATTTTGAGATGGAAAGCCAGAAAAATTACAAGCATCACAAGACCAGATTCAGTTTTTATTTACCAGGGCCTTCAGATCACAGAATCGGAGAATATTCTGAGTTGGAAGGGACGCACAAGGATCATTGAGTCCAACTCCTCAGTGCATAGCCCATACATGTGGGATCAAACCCACACATTTGGTGTTATTAGCACCAGGCTCTGACCAGCTGAGCTGACCTAATGCAAGCTGGGCTAAGCCCACAGATCCTCTCTGCTCTCAGCAGCTCTGAATGTGCCCCCAGCCAAATGCAAACAATTCTCCATCCTGGCTGGCCTGAAGCCTTGAATCCAAGGGTTTGTGTACCTGCTCACTCTGTGGGAGCTGGGGAGCACGGGTGATGTTATTTGCACAGCTGTGGGCTTGCTGAGCACCTGCAGCCTGGCTCACAGCCTCTGCCTGCACCTCAGCTGCTGCTCCCTCCAGCAAACATGGATGGAGGGTCACAGCAGCATCTCTTCACCCATCTGCATGGCCAGGGGCTTTCCTGTCACACACCAGCTCCTTGGGTGTCCCCATCTGCCAGAGGGATGCATTCCCTCAGAGCCTTCCGAGAGACATCCAGCAGGAGTACTGATTTTTCCAACCATTCAAATGGATGTCTCGTGTTCAGGTGTGCCAGGACACTCACTAACACAGCAGGAATTAGGGAAAAAAAATCCATTTCTACTTCTTTCTGAAAGTAGCCCTGTTAGTGGTTTAGGAAGAGGAGTGAGGCCACAGAACACTGGTTGGGGATGAGACTCCTTCCCTTCAGATTTTCCCAATGAAAATGCTACAGCTGTCCAGAGCACCACAGGTATGTGAGGGACAGTGAAGCCCAACATCAGTGAAGTTCAAGTTCTTCTAAACCCTGAGGGTGCTGCAGTAGGTTTCCAGCTGTCCCTGACACCAGAAGGCCAGGCAGGCATTCACACAAGCACAAAAACATGGGTGCACCTCCACTCTCGGTTTGTCTCACCTTCTATTCTTCCCTAAGCACCTGATCTCACAGATGACCTTTCAGCTCACTCTGTTCCAGAGCTACCCAGCTTTTTCCCAGGCATGTAGAAGACAGGATATCCTCTGGATATCCCAGAGATATGGATTCAGGCTGACATAGTCTTATTCTCCCGGGACACACTGGCTTAGACCTTCCCAGCAGGTAGAATTCCTGAGCCAGGGCCAGTCACCCTGCAGCTGGTGAAGCCATGGAGGAGCAGGGGACTATGAGTACCCCAAAACTGGAGTACCTAATAAACATTTGAAATTACTGCTAAGACCCCAAACAAACCACTGCAATTCAACATTATTTAGTATTGTTTCCCATGGTAGCATAGATATAATATGTCAGTCTGATTACTGCAGGCTAGATTTACAATTACTGAAGAATTTTTTTCTTTTCCTTTGAGCTTGGTATAGTTTACACTGAGAGGAAAAAAAATTCTCACACTGTTGTTTTACAGTCATTTTCCTTACATTTGTTTTGTTTCAACTTTTCTAGTGGTGGTTTTTTTTGAAGTAATAAGGAGGAAAAAAACAGTTGAAGCACATATAACCCTCTCTGGTTTATGAAAATGCAAGAATTTCCCACTACTTTTCAATGCTGAGGTGAAAATTTTCATCTGGAGTGTAATAATTACTGCAATTTGGGTTTAGTTGGATATGCTCAGTTCAGTCCTTGATCCAATGAAATTTCATGCGGACTTTTGCAACTGGAAGTAAAACAGGATCCATGATCATTTTTTTTTTGCAATAAGAGAATAAAATCAAAATATCATCACTTCTATAGATCATTAATAGATTTTTTAAACAGTGTTGGCCCCAGTATGAATTCCTGGTACACACCACTGGTGACTGGATTTCCCGTCATAGATGACAAGTGTTTGATCCTGAAGGTCAGCCAGTTTTCAGGTCACCTCACTGCCCACCTATCTAAGCTCCACTTTGCCAGTTTGTCTGTGAGGTTATGAGCTTGGTCAGGCATGATTTGTACATCTGTGCCTGACTATTCCTAGTCACCTTCTTGTCCTTTATATGTTTGGAAATAATTTTCAGGATTAGTTGCTCCATCACGTTCTCAGGGATTAAGATGAGGCTGGCTGGCCTGTAGTTCCCCAGAAGGGCCTTCTTGCTCTTTCTGAAGATAAAGGTGACATTTGCTTCCTTCAATCAGAAGGAATCTGCTGATTGTCACAACTTTTCAAAAAAAATTGAGAGTGACCTCACAATGACATTGGTCAACCCTTGTGGGAGCAACCCATCAAGTCCTATGGGCTTGTATATGTCCAGTTCATTTGTTTTGACATTTACTCATTCGTTTTAATCATTTTTCAGGCTCATGTCTCTATGTCTAGAAACAGTGGTGCTGAACTTGTCATCTCACAGTCTGCAAGTTTTTAAGTCCATGCACCATCCCATTAACAGGGTCAGAAGTTAGAGACTTCTCCCACACTGCAGTCTTTACTCTTTGCTTCACCCCTCAAGGTAATCTAGTTTATAAAACATAAAGAAGAGGAGATTAAATAATTTCAGTGTTGTTCTCTGTAATGAGAGCCCAGAGCCATGGTTGTGCACATTATTTACTCTGGCTCCTCTTGAAACAAGCAGCAATGTTTCCAAACCAGTGCTGTGTTTTGGGGCTAACCTCTCCAGTTCTCACAGAGACTATCCTGGGTGGAATTAGAAACACTGATTCATCCCAATTATCTGTGCTCAGAGCCGTTCCCCATCTTCCCATGCAAGATTCTGAGTAACCCACAAAGGGAAAAATACTATCACAATGCAACCTTTCTTTCTAAATCCTCCACTGTCCCTGGATACCACAGGAGCCCATTTCAACCACAGCAGGGGAAAAGATATTTATTTTGATTTATGCTTTCCTATCTGCTCTGCCTTAGCCACAAGAAACTGATCTCCAAGCAGACGCATCATCTCTGCATATCTCTGCTCCCCAACCAGACAGTGACCTATTTCAGAAGTCAAACTGAGATCAAATGTTACTCTTTGGTTCATGCGTGCAAAAAACCCCCAACTTTGAATCACAAGAGGAACTAAAGGAAAAAGATGTCCATCCTGCACACTGCTGTGTTCACAGTGAGTACAGTTGGTTCCTTTCCCACACATCTTGGCAGTTTGTTTGTTTTTTGATTAAGCTAACATGCATTTCAACAGCTGCATCCCTGAGAGTTTTAAAACTTATCTAGAAGTAGGCTAACCCATCAGCAGGAAAACAGGACTGGGAGAAAGAAAAATCGTAAGTCATGACAGATGCTGAAGCTTGTTTTTCTCATAGTGTGCTGAGGTAAATTCATGTGCAGAAATTTCACAAAGCACACAATGACAACACCAAATGTGTCTGCCCAGAAAAGTTTTGGATTTGTCATCCCTGGGAGTGTTCAAGGCCATGCTGGATGGAGCTCTGAGTAACCTGGGATAGTGGAAGGTGGCTCTGCCCATGTCAGGGGGTTGGAATAAGATGATTTGTAAAATTCTTTCCAATCCAAATCAATCTGTGATCCTATGATTCTGTGAAGTGTTAATCCGTTGTTTTTGTTTGGTTTGTTTTTTTTTAATTGCCTCTAGAAGAAAAAGAAAAAGGAGAAAGCAGAAAGCAAAGGAGACAGGAGGAGAATGAGATGGAGGAGCAGAAAAAGGAAAGTTAAAAAGCAAAAGGAAATGGGAAGGGGAAGCAGAAGGAGAAAGGGAAGGGCAAGAAAACAGATAAAGGCCCCAGTCATCCTTGTTTCAGCAAATTAAAGCTGGAGCCATTGACCATAAGCAGCCAGTTATAATTTTGGGTCTGAGTCCCAAAGCTCACACTCATGTTAGCTCATGGTCAGACTGAGGCTTTTAAATCAAGGTACAGAAATTCCACAACAATAGAGCCTCCCTATATTTAAGAGTATTTAGAGCTGAACCCTATATCCTCAGCTTCTTGCCACATCTCCCTTTCTGTTGCACCACTAAAGTTTCAAGGGTTTTTTTGATCTGTGAATGAAAGTTATTGTCTTCACTCTAAAGCCACTCTCATCAAAAAATCACTTAAATAAACATTATTATTTTCATTCTCCTTATAGAGACAATGCAGAACTTTACCTTAATAGGGACACATTAATAGCATTATGTCTAAAGTCTGTTTTTTGGATGACTTGTCTTGCTAACCAGATCTGATGGTCATTTGTCCTAGATGGAAACCAGGGAACTTTAAAAAAATAGGTAGAAAAGGGAAATCTCTGGCTGAGAATTAAGCAGCTTCATAGTACCTGCCCTAAAACTGACAAGCCCAAATCTGTGTTATTTTTTATGACTACTCATATACCTGGTACTGGAGATGTGAAGTTAGTTGGTAATAGAGGCTCAATCTGGTTCCAAAAGAAAAAAAAGGAGCGGATTTCTCACATGTTGCCTAAGAAATAGGCAACAGCATGTGGAAAAATCACAGAATCACAGACTTATTTAGGCTGGGAAGGACCTCCAAGATCATGGAGTCCAACCTTTGACCACCTTGTCACCAGCCCAGAGAACTGAATGCCACGTCCAGTCATTTCTTGAACATTTCCAGGGATGGGGACTCCACCACCTCCACGGGGCAGCCCGTTCTAATGCTTGACAAACAAAAGAAAGGATCTGCCTTGATGGCAAACACTTCACTAGCATGATCACTTGCCCAAAGGTTGTTCAAAGAGCAGTGGATACAGGAAAAACATAAAAGAAAATATGGCTTTACATCTTTTCAGGATGGAGGCAGAATAATTTCCAAACAACAAGGAGATAACTTTGCTAAGTGCGGATTCAAATGGAAGGAAGGAAGGAAGGAAGGAAGGAAGGAAAGATGAAAATCAAAGAGAATCACAGCTAATATTCNTCCCTGAACTGAATGTGCACTTCAAATATTGACTGCGAAGGAAGGAAGGAAAGGAAGGAAGGAAGGAAGGAAGGAAGGAAGGAAGGAAGGAAGGAAGGAAGGAAGGAAGGAAGGAAGGGAGGAAGGAAGGAAATTTTAAAATCAAAGATAATCACAGCTAATATTCCAAAAGCAATTTCTGTGCCAACTGTAACTAATTCATAATATCCACACAAATACTTTCTTCCAAGGATGTACCACGCCAGAGGACTCCCTCTATAAATGGGCTCTGTATGATGGATAAGGCTGAGGGAGGGGGCTCTCTGGAGATGTCCTCATCACCTCTGAGGGACCAGTTCTTGTATATAACACCAGGAAAACAGGCTTTGGAGGGGCTAAACCACCAGATTAAAACCTTCCTGAGCAGAAATTGGTGAGCAGTCTTGCTGTGGAGCAGCCCAGAGTAGGAGAGGGACTCATGCAAAAAAGACCACTCACCCTGCTACAAAGAAGTTTTGTAGTATGTTTCAGCTGTGCCATTCTTCTCCCTGATGATTAGTGACAGGATCTGAGGGAATGGTATGAAGCTGTGTCAGGGAAGATTTACCTTGGACATTAGGAAAGGTTTTTTCACCCAGAGTGTGGCTGGGCACCAGAACAAGCTCCCCAGGGAAGGGGTCACAGCACCAGGCCTGACAGAGTTTGGAAACATTAGTTCAGGTTCAGTTTCCCTTGTAAAGCAGCAAGACAGATTTAAGGGTTTTCAAACCATCACTACTTGCTGACCAGAATCATTGGGCACTCAAAGAGTTAAATCCTGGATCTGATTGAATAAAATCTATGAAGACAAGGTAATGAAACCCATAATTCCACTTGCCATCCTGCTTAGAGTCAGGGCAAAGTGCCACACGGTGGTTTGAGCTGAATAAATTGCTTTCTGCATCAGCTCCTCTGACAGCCTGGTGAGCTAAAAGAGAAAGAGGACTTTCCCTTAAAGAGCAGGACAGAGGTTTATCACCCAGTTTATCATCCTGAGCAGCTCTGGGATGAGCACAACAGAGTAGGTTCAGTACAAGTGAGCAGGCACCAGCCCAGCTGTGCCACCTGACTTCATCCCCAAAGGGGTGCAGGGACACTGCTAAAGGGTCATACCCAGGGGTTGTCCCCCACAAGCCTCTTACCTCCCACAGACTTGCAGCATGGGGATGGTCCGCAACTGGTTGTTGAACCTGCAAAGTCTCTCTCAGCTCGTATAGCTGCTGTTGTTGAGTAAAACCCTAATTTACCTGCCAAATGCAATGACAAATGATAAAGCTTCAGTGTACTCTGGCTTATTTGTTATTAGCCACGGTGCCAATGTTCCGGGAAAAGTGTTTAATACCCCCATCAGCCAACAAAGTGGCTCTTTCACCGCTATTCACAGGAAGGGCTTGTTTCCCTCGGGTGAGTTTGCTTTGACGTTGTTGGGAGAGGTTTTGTTGCAGATATTTACACTAGGCTGGGTGGCTGTGGCATCCTCTGAGCACACTTGACAGAGGCTGGGGGCCCAGGCTGCCAGAATATAAAAGAGCACTTCCCACAGCACCTTATCAATTTGTTGTGCTGCCTGAGTGGCGTGATTACTTTTCCATGGCCGGGAAGGCTGACTAACCCTCCCTGAACCATTAATCTTGGGACAGCTTGAACCAAGAGAAATTTCTGTAAAAATAGACCACAAAGAATGCACTGGAGACAAGAGGCTTTGCGTCTTTTACAGCTTCTTGACCTCTTCTGGCTGGATTTTTTTAACTAATGGGGAGGATTAAAGGGAGCCCCAGCACAGCGCAGTGACCAACGTGCACAGCTGCTCTCAATCATGTTTCTGAGCAGTGGGGTTGCTCAGGCTGTGCTGTGAAGCACACAAAAAGGGCCTGACTTATTGCTCTTTCAACTCAGTTTCTGTCCAGTAGCTCAGATTTTCTGGGTCTCAAACAGCCCTGATTTATGCTCACTTTTTTTGGAAGCTCTGGAACCAGACTGGTGATAAAGGGAGGAAAAGGGCACGAAGGGAACACCTGAGAAGAGAACTGTTTTCCCAGTGTATAACTTCTCCCTAGGTGGTGATTAGTTGTGGTGGCAGGCCACCTGGCTCCAATAAATCACAACATTGCCTAATCATTGCACACAGTGGTGTAAGATGCATGATAATAAAACTGAATGCTAACGTAACACATCCTGCAATTCCAAAAGTACGAAATGCACAGAACAATTTGCCTCAAACTAGGAAGAAAAAAACCTTCTACTTTTCAAAACTGTATGTGTTATATAAGGTTATTTCTTTGTCAGGTGTTTTGTTTGATAGCATAAAATAGAATTTTATATTTTATATAAAGTAGCTTTTATTTTCTGGGAGAAATGTACTCACTTTACCAAATCAGTCTCAGAAGACTTCAAAAATTTTCAAACTGAAGTAGCAAATATTGTAGAATATGGTTCTTTAATCAAGGTGAGTGCAGTAATCCAGTAAGTCTTCATCTCAGATTGCAACTAATCATATACCAGTGTCACTTCCTTCATATTCTTACACTTCTAGCTACAACACCAAATTTACTGTTAAGTGGAATGAACACATTAAGTAGTTTTACATCAGCTGTAATGCTTTTACCAGCAAATATATGTGCTAATTTAGACACAGAGGGAATTCAAATTTTACATTCCAGTATGATTTCTGTGGGGGTAAACCTTGGTTGCCTGTGTAATGACTTGGCTGCAAAGGTGAAAAAAATACATATGCAGAACGATGTTTGGACATTGGTCCAATGGACACAGATTCAGTTATTTGGTTTGGTGAGTTTTCTCTTTGAAATGACAGTTTAGGGTATGCAAGAACAGAGAAGTGGTCAAAATACATTTAAACATTCATTATCTTAAATTTTGTTTCACTGGAACCAAAACAATCCTGAAGACAAATACTCAAGCAAAGCAACAGTAAGAAAGATCTTCACCTTTTCCTCAATATTATGTTTTTTTATTTCATTTCATTTTAAAAAGGAAAAAAGGAATTTGGTTGGGCCTTCAGGTTTTAAACCTTATACCAACCAAAGCTGCTGCAGCATCACCCTTGCAATATGTGGGTGCTGTTGCTAAAGTGGGAATTGAACCATGAATTGAAACCTTCCAACCTTTAAATACAGAAGAAAAACAAAGAAAATCTGTAACAAACAAGGAAAACAACCTCTTTCCTTTCCAGCCAGCTGCTCTGAAATTAGAACTACATCTACAGGGTTGGTAAGCCAGCCCTTTGTGGCTGTTTCAGGGGGAACTACGTTCTTTCCCACTGCTGGGCAATGAAACTGTGGTTCATTATCGCATCTGAAGCCTGATGTGGAGAATATAAAATTGTCAATCCTTTCCTCAAACAACAACAGAAAAAAATCTCAAAAAAGCAAAAACAAGAAAACCAACCAACAAACAAAAACAAAACAGCAACAACAAAAACACCAACAGAAAAACAACCAAAAAACCCACCCAACCAAGAAACTGCGTTGTTACCACCATCTACTGGTGGCCTTGGTAGGCTCTCAGGGAGCACTTCGGGACATACCGGGATCATCAAGTCCAATTCCTGGCCCTGTGCAGGACACCCCAAGAATCCCACCACGTGAGCATTATCCAAAAGTTCTCTTTCCTGAGAAAATCCCAACCCAACCTCAAAGCACTGGGCACTAACAGCTGAAAAATGCAAACTAAATTATACTGAATGATGATAGAAATAGTTGTTAAAATACGACCACTTGTAGTTTCATAAATCTTTTCATCATCTTTCCAGATATTTTTGGTCTAGTGATCTTCTCTCTGAATATTAAAAGTAGCCAAAGACAAAATACCATGGGAGTTACTGGTATACTACTTGTTCATTTCAAAATAGATTCAGGCTGTACAAAGTAATAGAATATAGCAAAGGTGGGTTGAGTGTTCGTTTTTCTTCTTTCTTATAAAGCAATAAAGTGAAAAGGCACTTTATTTTTCAAATAATGTGCCTACAGGTGTCTCACATCTTGTTTAATTATTATAGGTTTAATTATTATAGGTTCAGTAGATAATTAAACAAGATGTGAGACACCTGTTGGAACATTCACAGCTTCCAGAGGGGCTTTAAATGTGAAAACTTATACATCGGTGCTTTGGAACAGGTGAGACTCTTTAACTGACAGGCACATTATATATCCACATTTTCACTACATGTGCTCTTAATTCTTCTTCTGAATCTTTAACCAGAGAAACTGACGGAGAGTTTGCTACCTGCATTTTCTGCTCCCTCCATTTATTTCTTTCCACCTATTTATTTGCAAACACAACAATGAGACAAGTATTTGCTTAAACTGGATCAGGACCTTAATCTGCTGGTATCAGCTCAGGTAAATTTTGCTTGTGCCAGTTTTTCCAGTGCAATCTTGGGACAGAATTTCATAAAACATGGATTTCCATGCTGTTCCTGACATGAAATTACACCCCTGCCGTGAGCACAGTCATCTGCAGTGCCAAAGGTCTGGGTAATCAAGTCCAGATATACAGGGATGAACACAGTGAACTGGGCAGCAATGCCTGGATGATGCTGCCAGTGGCGTTTCTGCTTGGCTTTCTTGGGAAAACTGCCCTAATGTCACCCTATGGGTCTGGATTCAGAGTAGCTGAACGAGAGGAAGCTCCTAGTTTTGCTACTACGATTAAAATAGAGGCAGAGCTGAAGCAGTTCCCACGTGCTAAGGCTGTAGTTTTTAGCTCGGTCAGTAGATGTCAGTGCTATACAGGGAAAACCACACATGACCGAGTCCTGAAACCAGAATACCTCAGAAAACACGGAAACGCTCTTTTTTCTTCTTTGGTGTCAAGATGCAGCTGGTGGAAAAGGGGAGAAGTGAATGTGTTTTAGACAGGAAATATTCCTGAGAAACATTGGAGATTCCTGTGTCCTACATACGATGAAACAGTACAACTGGGTAGTGACAAATTCAAGACTGACATACATAATTTCAGTCTGAATTTTGGAAAGCTTTCATTCATTCTTTGAGGAAAACATGCATTCTCACCTTCCTGTTCCAGACTAGTGCTCCCTACACAGCTACATAGTTAAAAAGTATCGAATGTTTAAATTGATGGGCTAATCCTAAATCCTTCTCTACCGAAAAGAAATTAAGGACTGACTCATTACATTTCACCCAGTTTATAGTAGAGTTTATTAATAGTATGGTTTATTTTGCAGCATAGTAAATCCAGACAGGCAAAACTGAACATCTCATTCAAGAATAAATTCAAGGTGGCTTTTTAAGCCTCCAGAAGTTCCATAGCTTCCCAGCTTGCTGAATTGCTACAAAGAGCTCAAGTCTTTCCAAAAATCAGTAGGCCAGCCCAGAAAGTCTTGGGATAATCAAGACTTGACACTTCCTTTGGTGCTTGGGAAAGACTCAGCCTCAGGACTGGTCAAAAGGTTTCCAGCAATGAAGACAATAAAGAGGAACTCATGTATTAGGAATAAAAGATTAATGCATATAGATTAAAGATGGAATTACTAGAGGGTGTTGGGGTTTTCTAACTTGGTCAATGCAAAGGAAGTTTGTCAGATAATCACTATTTAAATTATCTTTGACCTGAAAGTCAGTTGTAGGTCCCACCCCAAGTTTAGTTGGGTACATGAATGCTGCACCTCTAACCAAAATTTCCTCATGTAATATTCACAGCAGAGGCATGGATTAAAAGCAGTTTAGATTCTGTGAATGTTCTGGTGTGGCCATACAGGTTTAGCAGGGCTGTCTGAACGTGACCAGCTGAGTCCAGCACCTGTAACACCTCAAATGAGGGCACTTGAAACATTTGCAGGTATATTAATTCTCTCCTGACTATAAAGCTTCATACACCTGTCCTGAATGATCCAGACCTGGGCCAGGTTTGCATTCCTTTCACAAGTATTTGGGAAATGACTGCTTTTTTTCCTAAACCCACCAACATTCACATATGAGTGTAGATGAAAAAATGAGGGGGATTTAGTATTGCTTGGTTATTATTTCTCACCTGTTTTTGTTACTTGCGCCCCCCTTGGGCAAAGACACCAAGCTGAAGAGGGAAAATGCTCCTGCTAATACCAGCTACCCCTCATCTGCAGTCAATACTAAGTGGTAGAAGTGAGTATTTTATTGTGACCATTGATACATTTGCTTTTAGCAATTGTTTCACATCTTTACTGTGTGACTGCCTTGGCTGCCTGTGTTTCAGGTAACTGTCTCTTAATTATATAAAGAACAAAAACACCAAAGAGAGCATTCCTAAAATTCATTTAACCCAGCAACTGTTGTTGAAACCCTGATGCCTGAAAAATTCCCATTTTTTCCTCAAGTAATTTAGTAAAAGAATAGCACTCTCTGAAAATCTAGTGTGCAAAATGGTGTTTCCCAGAGTATTTCTGGTACCAGCATTAAAATATACACCAGGCTTTCCATATTATGGAGGGCATCACTAGTGATTCCTTTGCACTGAATGCTTCCAAACTCTCAATACTCTAATCAAAAAACAAAACATTGATGCAAACTTGCTGTGTAAATGCCATAATTGTTTTGTGTTTCATCTTTCACGCATGCTGCAAAACTCCTCAACAGCCTGAGTTCCCCTCAGAGGAAGTGTGTGTGCTTATGGATTGGGACCACAGGAGAAATTGGCAACAGAAGGAAAACATGATTATGATTTGGCACTGTGCAGGCCTGGGATACCTGGCTTGGAACAAAAGGTACTTTAAACCCCTGGAGTTCTGACAGGCAGAACAAGAAGCCAATTTGTTGGCAGCTGTCTGTGTACATCTCCATTAGCTCTTGCTGCCCTGGCTTTATCCCTAGGGGACCATTCCACAAATTAATTGCCTTGCCAATTATTTTTTTTAAATCCTAGCCCACCTGGGAACACTAAAAGAAGCTCAGATTGGCTTAGAGCCTTTGCAACTTCCAAATTTTTCAATAGGCAAACCAGCATAAAGAGTCAGTGAAAGTATTGAATTTTTCATGAATTAGCCAACAAAACAACCGCCTCGTGCTTGCTTTTCTTAGTTCTTGGTACACCCACATATACATGTGTATATCCAGGTGTATTGCCAGAGACCTCAGTTTGAAAACAGATTTTCCTGAAGGTTTTTTCTGAAGGCAGTCATTGCCAAACATTTCAGAAGTATATATATAAAAAAGGTGACTTTGACTACACATATTCATCGAGGAAGTTTCTTACTAATCTGAGGCAGTTTGAAAATTACTCATTCTTACAAATAAGAATATGTATTTCTCACATCCCTCTATCTGTTAGAGTAAATGTAGATATTAGTCAGGTATACCAAGTATTTTTCTTTTTTTTTTCAGCCTCCTCTTGCATCCTGACCTTGGTTTTAGACATTGTAGTATCAAAAAGCAGCGCCCCACGGGCTGACTGAGCACAGGCCCAACAGGAGGTCTTGCTGTGAGTTTTCATTTATCTCCTTTTTCATTTGTGCACTTAATGTGAGAACACCTTGGAAATGCTTCCTGGAGTATAAACCTGTTAAACTGAGAGAGGAATATACAGGGATGGGGAATGAGGAAATGCATTTGGAAATCTCATGCTGTAAACTCTCTGCAGAGAGCTGTACTGTCAGTGCTCAGCCTACTCTCCTGCCTATTTTTAAAACTAGCCTCCCTAAAATCTCCTTTCTAACTATAGCACAGACCAATAAGGTGGAGCACTTATGAGTCAGACTTGCCTTTTTTTTCTAACTAATTGTTTTATAGGAATTTTTCCTTTTTAACGGGATTTCTTCTCGTGGCACTCACATTTACACAGCAGCACAACTGCAGCCAGGTAAGTCACCCTGGAGAATGCTCAGGCTTGGTATATGACACTATCATAATAAATCACCCCAAGACAGTATAAAAAGCAGGGTTTGTTTTGAGGGAACATAGGGATATGGAGTGTTTCCAGTAGGGTTATAGAACAAGTGGTATCTGAGCATTGAAGATGCTGTAAGTCAGGGTAAAACATCCCAGCAGGGCTTTTTATTTTCAATCTTGATGATCAGCTCCTGGTGTTTCAAGTCATTAAGCAGTCCACAGCTCTAGAAATAGTGCCATTTTATTAAGATTGTTTTCAGTTGCTGCCCTTAGTTTCACACTTGATAAAATTTATCTGGGCATTTAGCAGTTTTGATTCCTTTCCCTTGCAGAGGGAGGGAGGGAAAATAAAACAAAGCTTTTTATTTCAGAAATAAAGCTGTGGCTGTCTTGTGTAGTTGGATAACTAAAAAACAAGGGGGCATGGGGGTGTTCTATAAAAATCCTTACCTGGATTGGGAATCGCTTCATCTGGAGCAGATTTCCCTTTTCTCTCCCTTTACTGTCATTTTATAACTCCAGGACAGCAAATTGACTTTCATGTCAGGTTTTTACTGTGAGGGTGGTGAGGCCCTGGCACAGGTTCCCAGAGAAGCTGTGGCTGCCCCATCCCTGGCAGTCTCCGAGACCAGGTTGGATGGGGCTCAGAGCAACCTGGAATAGTGGCAGGTGTCCATGCCCATGGGCAGGGAGTAGAATGGGATTATTTTTAAGGTCCTTTCCAGCCCAAACATTCTGGGAGTTTAGGGTTCTGTGTGGGTTGTGGCTTAGCCCTCACAGGTTATTGTAGTGCTAATTCAATTACTATATATTTTCTATCTCTCTTGAGTATCTTTTGCAGATATTCCATATCAGTTGTACACTGCTAAACAGAACATCCATAAGGAATCAGGATCGTTGCTGCTAAGTACAATAGATCCACCAAATTGAAAGGTACAGCTTTTATTTTTCCCCAAAACTATTTGACTCCTGCAGTGCTTTATGATTAATGATGCATTTGCCTGCTGCAGCTAATTACAGAGCAATTAATCAAAATCTTTTATCTTTAACTCTGTCAACTAACCAACTTTGTAAGCATTTCTATGCTGATATTACCATATCAGTGGTCTATATATTTCAGAATTTTTATGTTTTTACAGTATTTGCCTTTTTCTGTTTATGCTGGGCCATCAGCCTTGTGGATAACAATTTTTTTCTTTTTGCACATGGAAGACTGAATTGTTATAAAACATGTGCACTCCTTGGGCCAGAGCAGCTAAATTTTCTGTGAATTCTCCACTCTCCACATAATGCCATGTGATTATGGCATTCCCACCAAGCAGAGCCAGGCCCCATGTTCACAGGAATCAGTATCGGGTTGTATAAAGGACTGATGTACTGAACAGAGGCCAATCCAAAGCAGTTTAGAAATATAAGGTTGTCTTCTGTGGCATTGTTTTGTTTTGACCACCAAAAAA